>CAUYON010067069.1:0-108583 GCA_963573935.1 Arctocebus calabarensis | reverse complement strand
CTTGTTTCTGAATTTCAATTATATTTTCCTTAAAAATTAAAAAGCCTGGCTCGGCGTCTGTGGCTCAACGGGCTAAGGTGCCAGCCACGTACACCTGAGCTGGTGGGTTCAAATCCAGCCTGGGCCCGCCAAACAACAATGATGGCTGCAACCAAAAAATGGCCAGGCGTTGTGGCGGATGCCTGTAGTCCCAGCTACTTGGGAGGCAGAGGCAGGAGACTCGCTTGAGCCCAGGAATTGGAGGTTGCTGTGAGCTGTGATGCTACAGCACTTTATCCAGGGTGACAGCTTGAGGCTCTGTCTCAAAAAAAAAAAAAAAAATTAAAAAGCCTGAGCAACATAGCAAGATCTTCTCTCAAAAAAAAAAAAAATCATTTTTATTATTAGCTAGTTGTTTTGTCTGGGAGTATAATTTAAAAACACTACACAAAACAACAATTTAAGATGTTAAAATTCAGTATGTTTTTACTTAATAGGAAGAAAGAAAAATATCCTCACTCCAAGCCATTTAGCCAAGTTTTCCATCCTGGATGAACAGCAATGTAAATCAGGCTTTGTGAACCAGGAGGTTTGTACGGCTTGTCCCAGACTAGAATAACAGCCTCCTAGCCTGTATCCACGGCTTTGTGTATTCACTTCCTATTCATTTTCCTCCAGCATGCTCAGAAACTTTCAATCACTACTTACTGATTCCCCCCAGAAAGCTAAATTTCTCATTCTGCCTTTCAGGCCCTTCTCAATTAATCCCAGGTTAGCTTTCCTGCTTCTCTTTCTCACCATAGTCCTATGTAAATCACATACTTCAGTCAAACCAATATCCTCCAACATATCCTGTCTCTCCTCCTGTCTGTACCTTGTTCCTTGTTTCTGTTCTTCCTTTCACTTGGCACACCTCTCACCAGCCAACTCCATTTACTTTTCTAGGCTCTACCAATATTCCAGATAATCCTTGAAATCTTTCCTAACCATCATCATTCAAAGTCCTTTCTTCTGTTTTTCAATTCCTGCAGCTTTTTCTTATGTCTTATTCTGTTGTGTTGATTATCTAATAGGTACGTGCATCATCCCCCTTACAAGGTAAGGATAGCAACCATATTGAAGATACTGCTTACTGTCTCCACCCTAGCACTCAATAACTATTTCCTAAATGAATTAACTGAAAAGAAATTTGTAAGAATTTTTGTACTTTTTCCTCCATAATAAGACCAAAAAAAACGCACATTTTTAATGAGTCAATTTTGTGAGAATGATGACAAGTCTATGAAATGTTAGTTAATTCATACCTGCCTCTTGGTTTTAACCCAGGAAGGACCCTCTGAAAACATGGTACCGAATCTGGATGACACCAACTTTCTCTTCCAAGAAAACTGGGCAACAGTTTTATCAAAAACTAACTTTGATTGCATAAGAACTTTCAGAAAAATTCAAGAAGTCAGAGCCTCTGGAGCATGTTGGATTTAAGATTTTAGTACAGAATGGTTATTAGAGGTGGTCTCAGGAGCAATACTTCGCAGAGAAGGGAAGGAAGGGAGACTGGGCAGTGGAAGTAATTAGGCAGCACTGTGGGTGTGATGATACCTTACTACCCCGAGGAGCTCTGAGGCTGGGATAGCCCTAGTCATCCTATAAGGAACCACACTTCCATACCCACGAATTGATCAATCATTGAATGTGGGCTGCCCAGAGGAGGAAGCAGCCTTGGGCAAGGCGGCTCTCTTTAATGGAAGGGACTCTCAAAGAGAGCTGAAGAGACCTCTGAGCAGACAACCTTCCCAGCTGCTGGGAGAATGAACCCTTCTGTTTTATGTAGAGTTTGGCCAGCATGGTCCAGCACCCACGACTGAGTCTTTTTAATAAACACCATGACACACAGCTAATGTCCTTTTCACCAAGCACTAAGCTGATTTGTTTGACTTTGATTTGCAATACAAAACTTAATTCTGTAAGGCAAAGAGCAGTTTGACACTCTCTGATTTCTCATGTAATATTTCTGTCCCAGTCTGAAATATAAACATGTATCACAGGGCTTTCCCCTAACTCCAGCAGTTTTTATTCTCAAAACAAATTAAATATGTGTTTGTGTTTCTTCCTTTGCTTTAGTGGTCCTATTGTAAGAAGAATGATAATAGAAAGATTTATATTTAGAAAGTAATGAGGGAGAAAGGGAAAAATATGTTCAGAGTCATTTCAGGAAACTTCTTATTACAGATAGGAATGCATCTGAGGCAATATTTACAGTACAAAGAATTCTGAAGAATCAGCAAATGTCTGGCAATTTTGGACAAACAGGATAATGCAGAGTCCTGCAAGGATTTTTTTCCCCCCTTTGGACAAATTCCCTGATTTCAGTGTCTTTATGTTAGAGTCTGTAAAGTCCTTTTCCATACATTATTTTGTCATTTTACCTAAGATTCTATACAACAGTTAAAGATAATAAGTATCTCCACTTGTATAAGGTACAAACTATGGCCCAAAGAGTTTAAGAGATCTTTTTCAACCACACACAGCTAATAAGGAAACGAGCTATTCCTTAGCCTCGCTGTTCTGAGTATAGTGACATGACTAGCATTGTATCAGCAGGTGTCATCCACGATACTCCTACCCTTGTGAGACTGTCACAAATCATGGGTGAGGAGTAACATGGGAAGCTTGCGAATGATTCCCTTTGATATATAAGAAGGGGCTGCCTGCATAAAAATGTATCTCTTGCTCATTTGTGTTCTGAAATGCCTTCTCCTATGGAAGGAAATTGCTGTAGAAGGAATAATAAGGCTTTGATAAGCCTCTGGGAGTGTGTCTGGCGTGTGAGTCCCATTTATCACAAGTCTCCCTGGCACGCCGCACTACGTCAGCCTGCTTCTAAGATCTATGGCCAAGTCTCCTCCTTTACATTTCCCTCTATTTCCCACACAGCTCTTCAATTTTGACCTTAACTCTAGAACTCTTTTTCAAGATGGCATTAACAATATATTATGTCTCCTAAAACTTTTCCTTTTGGGGCAGTTTTTGGCGGGGGCTGGGTCTGAACCCACCACCTCCCGCACATGGGGCTGGGGCCCCACTCCTTGAGCCACAGGCACCACCCTTCTCCTAAAACATTTCATTAGCTGCTAGTAGATTCTTACTAACCAAAGCTAGTGAAGCTCGGTGTCTCTTCTCCACCTTGTCCTGCCAGTAACTTTCACCCTTTTGTCCTAATTCTGTGTCCTAACAATGTTTCATCAGTAAAACATTTCTGACACTTAGAAGATTAAGCAGAACAGCAATGAGAAAATTGATCAATTAGTGACTGCAAAACCCAATCCACATATCACTCACATGAGGGGGAAACAGAAGCCAGACAAGGCTGGCAATAGCACTTGCCAGTCCAGAGCTGTGCAACATTTCTAAAAATACTTTGGTCATATTTTTGCACACAACAGCACTTTTAGGAACAGAGCAGAAAGAAAAATAGATAGTTAGCCAACAACTCCAATTAGTCATAATAAACTATAGACCTTGTCATAGTGTACATTAGAGTAAGAAATTCTCAGAAATCCAACTGAATATCCTTTCCTAAACAGGAGATGTTCACTGCTTGCTTATATAACACTAAAAATAAATCATGTAAGACCTCTGATGTTGTTGCTAAAAGAGAAGGAAGCTGATTTCTTAACAAACTCATTCCAAAATACAGTCAAACAAACAGAGGATACTTTTTCTTTTAATTTTATTTTACTTGTTTTTTTATTAAATCATAGCTGTGTACATTAATGCAATCATGGGGTACAATGTGTTGGTTTTCTATACAATTTGAAATATTTTCATCGAACTGGTTAACATAGCTTTCATGGCATTGTCTTAGTTATTATGTTCAGACATTGATATTCTACATTTAGTAAGTTTCACGGTACCCTTCTAAGATGCACCGTAAGTGTGGACCCACTAATAACTCCCCTTATCAGGGTGGGCAAGGGCAGAGGATATCATCTTGGGAAGATGGGTGTCTAAAAGTTAAATTGTCTGTGACTCGAGGCATTCTATGATTCAAACTCAGTAAAAAAGATTAGTCAGCCTGTGAACTGAAATGTACAATTCCCTTAGCCAGAATATGTTAACTACTGCCAAACTGCAAGACAGAAACAACAGGGGGGAACTGTTCAGTTTTGTAATTTATACTTTTTGATTTGCAAGCCTACAGGATTTTCTAAAGCCATAAAATAAAATATGGTTTTGTATGGTTTCATATTTTATAACAATTTCTGTCTAAAGTAGCTCTCCATAAATGCATTTGTACTGTTTAAGCGTTTGAAAAGGTGATTAGCAAATATGATAAGGTATGTAAAATGCCTAGCACAAGCCTTGGGCAAGGCAGGAATCATAATAAATAAAGCCTCTGTTTCATTTATTAAGAAGGAATAATAATTTAGTGAATAAGTGAAAAAATCCTTTACTACTGTGGTAAGGAGAGGCCCAACAGTGACAGGTCACAGGGTGAGCTGTCTGCTGCACTCCCTCATTGAGTAATCAGGGCAAGAGAAACCATGGAGGATTCTCTCTGAACATGGACGCTGCAGATGGAAGTGTTCTGCAATTAACCATGAGTAACTTTCAGCATGGCAAATACATTACTTTCTATTTTACTTTGATTAAATCTTTAGAGCAAATTTAAAAGAACACTTCTAGGGACAATTTTTGCCAGGGTCTACCTACTGTTTCATTTCATTGATGGCTTCAGAACAATAGAGTATGTAGCAGCCACAGTGGCACTGTAGCTCTAAGACACCATTGGTATGATACAGGAAAAGAAGATTGGCATTAATGGCCTCAATGAGGTCATCAAACTTTCACCATTTGAAAGTTTGAAAATCCCCTGTTTTAGATTTCTTCTTCCTTCTATTAGGCATAGGTGGAATAAATTCCTTAGTTAAGCAAGAGCTCATGCTTGAACCAATTTAGATTATAGTCATTAATCAAGTTTTCTTCTTTTACCAATTTCCCCTTATTAAATTCTTTCTTTTTCTCTTCTTCCCCTCTTTTGTTTCCCAAGGTGAAGTGTAGTGGTACTCACTGCAACCTCGTACTCCTGTGTTCAAGTGATCTTCCCCAGGAGCTGGGACTATAGGTATGTGCCACCATGCCTTGCTAACTTTTAAAAATATTTTTGTAGACTCAGAGTTTTGTTATGTTGCTCAGGCTGGTCTGGAATTCCTGGGCTCAAGTGATTCTTCTGCCTCTGCCTCCCAAAGGGCTAGGATTGTAGCTATGAACCACTGCACCTGGCTTTATCCAGCTTTTCTTTTCACCTGGCCTTATCAACTTCCTTCCTTCCTTCCTTCCTTCCTTCCTTCCTTCCTTCCTTCCTTCCTTCCTTCCTTCCTTCCTTCCTTCCTTCCTTCCTTCCTTCCTTCCTTCCTTCCTTCCTTCCCTCCCTCCCTCCCTCCCTTTCTACCTTCCTCTTTCTCTTCCTCCCTCTCTCCCTCCCTTCCCCCTATCTCCTTCTCTCTCTTTCTTTTTTTCTTTCTTGGCATCTCAATGTCTCATTACTTACTGTATTCTGTTAGGTTTAGGTATATACATTGGAAGCAGGTGCTTTGTTTAAATTATTTACTGTTACGGGCTGAAGTCAACCCCACCAACACCTTGATCTTGGTGTTCCAGGCTTCAGAACTGTGAGAAATGAATTTCTGTTATTAAAGCTACACAGTCTCTGGAGCTTTTCTAATGAAAGCCCTAACAAACTAACAGATTCCCTTAGATGATGATGAATCTTTTTTTAAAACGTGGAATGTGTGTGTTATCTTTGTGCAAGGACTGTGTTAATCAATTCTGATTATGTGAGTAATCAGAATTGAATTGTAATCTGAATTGTACCAATTTCAGTATCTGTGCTGCTGAAGTAAGCACTCCTCTTAGAATCCTTGACCCCCAGATTTCCTGGCCTTCAGGGGTCACCCCAACACTGCTGCACATTTGGTGAGAGTGACTGCATTTGCATGAGGTGAGCAGACACTCAGCGGCAGCAGTTCTGAGCAGTTTATTGCACTTCTCACGGGCACAGCACATTCATTCATTTTAACATTTAACATCACTATGGGTACCTAAGAAGTTATCAGGAAAAGGAATAAATTTAAAAATAGTGGCAATGAGTAGGAAGAAAAAAAGATCATACCTAAAAAAAAAAAATTTTAGCCTAAAGCTCTCTTTAACTGTTGTGAGCAAAACTTTTCTCCTTTAATAGAATAGATACAAATCTAGAAAGATCATTAAAATTCCTGTGTCTGGGTAAAAATAATAAAATACTGCAGATGGCACCATGGCATCACACATGGCTGTTTTAGAACAAAACCACTGTGTCATTAGCCTACTTCTTTTTTTCCTAGTGGGTAAGTTACTGGAATCCTTTAAAAATGATTATTTATGGTGAAAACTTGGAAAAGCAATTATGCCTGTTTTTTCACGTTTACTCCCATGGCCTGTTCCACAAAGCACCAGTCAGCAGCCTCTCCTTGGCAGGCCTCGAGGCAAATGCATTGTTGTCCTAGCTACTAGAATGGGGAGAATCACAATGTAGACTTAAACACATTTTGAAATTAAACCTCAGAGATGGTCCCAACCTTTTTTCTCATCCCTAAAGATAAGTTCACCAAAAGTTAACAAATAGTTGTGCTCAGAAGTCATGGCAGCAGAGTGCTGGGATGGAGAGTGGCCTTCTAGATGGAGGCACAAATGGGGCTCTGGAATCAGCGTAAGGAACTCCAGTAATTACTGTTTTCAGCAAAATGTGAAACTCTAAACCGAGGGTCAGTGCAATTTTTTCATCCAGACCCAGACTGAGTATCATCAGCTTTGTGGGCTGGGTGGCTCTGTCCAAGCCATTCACCTCTGTCTGCCATTGTGCCCTGAAAACGGCTAGAGGCAACACCTATACAAAGGGGCATGGCTGTGTTCCAGCAAAACTGTACTTATGGGCAGCACCTGTGGCTCAAAGCAGTTGGGTGCCGGTCCCATATGCCGGAGGTGGTGGGTTCAAACCCAGCCCCAGTCAAAAACTTAAACAAAAAAACCCCAAAACAAAAAACATTACTTACAGAAACAGGTGTCGGTTATGGTCAAAGGCTATAGGTTTCTGACACCTGTTCACAATCTGAGTTTGCTTTCCCTCTAAGGAAGATTCTCCCTGTATTAGGTTTGAACTCCTAACTACGCTTGCATTTTTAATGTTATTTTTGGTTTGAATTAATATAAGGGAACATATAATTGGGTTACATTGTTGGCATTCGTTAGGTAGCGTCTGAGTTGTAGTTGAGTCCTTCACCCAGGAGGTGTGCCTTATACCTCTACATTGTACCCATTGACTGGGAGCTTACCTAGCTCCCTCCTTCCCTCCCCCTCCCCTTTCTTGAATTTAATTGTGTTTTTCTGTTATGTGGACCCATAGTGTTCATCTACTAGTTTCAAATTAGTATTTACTACATAGGGTGCTTGCTTTTCTGTTCTTGAGATACTGTACTAAAGAGAATGTTCAGGCTCTCTTGCCACTTTTGTATTAAATGCTGCTACTTTCTGTGTTCCAAGAATGATCTGTGTCATCTTTTTTATGGTGGAAAAATGTTGGGTTGGGTAGGATAGAGGAATTGACATGTCCATAACTGAGTATGACACTGGAGATGGATCTAATCATAACGCTGGCCTGGGCGTATGTCATTTTGTTCATTTCTTCCCATGGAGCCCATCTAGTTTGTATTCACTTTCAGGAATAAGAGTTTGGACTCAGGATTGTGTTTGGACTGGAACTGGCCTGGTAAGTAGGAATGTAACGAAGCAAAAGCTATTCAGGCATATTGGAGCTAAACCACATGCATACTAATCAAACAAACCATCTTAGAAAGTACATTAATATTAGTAATTCTGTTAGAGGTAAAGAATATGTATAATTATGAACTGTGCCCTGTATCTAATATTCAATAATTCTCAGAAAGGTAATGCATTTTTTCCCAATACTCAACTCCCATGGGAGCTAATTATGAATACAGTTCACTCAGGGCCACTTGCCAACGTTTAATCTTGAGTTTAATCTAACTCCTGGTGGAGCTACCAATGATGTGTACATAAATTCACCTATGAAATAAAAAATAAAAAAACCTCGAATGTCAGGGCTACTCAAGGAAGACCTGAGGCCCTCTGATAGGGATTCCCTTGTGGGGCATTGACTTAACTAGATGTTTTCTTTTCATCTACAATGGAGCAGATTCCAGAAGAATAAAGCAAATTATTTCTAGAAATTCACTCTAGTAAACTTCTGGGGCATGTGGTGATTGAAGATTGCCTTTAATAGCTTTTGGCCTCACTTGAATTCTAAACAGATGAGAACATTGTAGTTACACTTTAGCATGATGCTGAGGCTGATTAAAGTTATCTTTTCTCTCACACACAAAAAATCCCCTGTAACTGGTTTGATATAATTTATATGGTTTAATTTATAAATAATCTCTATCATCCATATTGAGCTATGATACCCTGTTGACTAGAAAGTAAGCAGGCATCTGAGGTTGGCCCTGAGCCTCTGACCCAGGGTCGTTTGCATTCCTGCTATGTCAGCTCTTAGGGAAGGAAAGACGTTCTGAAGCCTCACCTGCACAATGAGCCACTTTGTCCATTTTCATCTTTTTTTTGTGTCAGGTTGGAAATCCTATTGCCTAGTCTGGGCTGCACAAATAGACAAAAATAAACAGGGAAACCTGCTTTATGAAACGGCATTGGAAAATGTGATTGCCAAGATATAGATAGGCTTTATGCAGCGGGAATTTCCATTATAAATATACTCCTTAAAAATAAAGACTAGAAAAGTGAACTTACATGAAAAACATACACTAGGTAGTTGGAGACCGCCCTTTCTATAGACATGTTTTATAGAATGTATGTCAAGGGAATTCTCTGGGGCAGAGACCTGAGAATTTGCTTATGGTGTCAAGGTGAAAGTACTGCCAATTTGTTTTAATTATTGGCTGAAACGTGATAGGAAGAGGAAAAAAATCCTCCAGATGATATAAAGTATATATCAGTAAACAGATGAGAACATTGTTTTTTTTGGGGGGGGCATGCTCCACAAAGGTCTTTTGGGAAACATTTCTACCTATGTTTGGAAAATCTCAGGTGGGCATTTTCACTGTGTTCCTAACCTTCTTTCCTGGCTTCGAAGACTGTGCTCTCCAACATGGGGGCCACTGGCCACACGCCACCACTGAGAACTTAGAATGCAGTTATTAAAACTGAGAAACCAAACTGTTTTAACTTTATTAAATTTTAGTTAATTTAAATTTGAATAGCCACCTGTGGCTATTGGCTATTGGGACAGCACAAATAGAGAACATTTCCATCATCCCCAGCAATTTCTATTTAGAGAGTGCAGGGACTCCAGAGGGTGGCTGGTCAGTAATTTTTGCTAATGCACTTGCTTTTAATTTTGAAGATTTAGTTTACTCTCAAGTGATAAAATTTAGAAGAATACTATGAAGAAGACGACTCCCACTCTATTCAGATCTTATTAACAGTTGCTTTGAGCATATCTTCCCCTCAGTTCTCAGCAATTATGCCCATTTTTATTCATAGTGTATTATATTTAGTTCTTTCTAGTGTAATTAAGAACTACACTAATTTTAGAAAACATTTCCTTAATTAGTTGTGCTTGAAGTGTCCTCACTAATCCTTACGGTAATAACCGAGCTGCCAATTCTATATTCTTAGTGGGAAAAACAAAAAAGAGAAAGAGCTGTATTCTTTACTCATGCCAAACAGGAAAATGCTGTGGTTTAGCAACAGAAAATTAAGAGGAAGGAAAGTTTTTAACTCATCAAACACAGTCAGAAATACCTACAGGCAAATCAGTGCCCTTTTGCTGCTCTCACTAATTTCTCAAAAGGATTATCTATGAATACCTCATTTAGGTTTCTTGTTGTTTGTTTGTTTTCATTTCCTTTCACTTTAAACCTACGTAAGCTTCAGGAAAAGGAGACCTTTATGTATTTTTTTCATCATAGTTTACAACCCAGTGTACGTGTGTTGCTGACCTCAAAATGGTCATAGAGGTATCAGAAAAGCTAACTGAAAACAAAATGCAGAATTACTATGGAGTAAACTTCCTGAGGGGACCAACCCTGTCTGTTTTATCCTTTCTGTAAAGATACGTGTCTTCCAAAGTGCCTGGCTGTAGTTGGTCTCTATTTAATAAATCAATCACTTAAACATGAGTGATTTAACAAGCACTATTTATGTATCATTATAGGGTGAGAAATGTTCCCACTGCAAAAAATGTCAGGGACCAAGGTCATCCCTGGGAGATGTTCCTAGGAATAAGACTCTACTGTTTTGGGGTCCTTGGCTTGATAAATAGCCCCAAGGATAAAGACCCAAGCTCCTGGCTTCTTCCTGGGACTGTTTCCTGTGTCACAGAAAGGTTTCCGAGAGGCAGATCCAAGTGTCAGAGATGGATGGATCTGACTATCCCAGCTAACGTTCACCTTTTAAAGAGACACTTGACTTTGATGGAAGGCAGTGGGAGGACACTGGAGAGGGAGCCGGTCCCTATGTGCACATCAAAACTGTTTCCCCTTCCTTTCCCTTTCTCTTGTCTCATTCTTATACCGTCTGAAAAACCTATCCTCAACATCACGCCCCACTCCAAAGGTTGCCAACACCTTCTCCAAATAATAGCGATCAGCATATTTAATAGACTTCAGCTGTCCTTTTGGACAATCTGGCAACAAATTTAACTGAAAAACAAAAAGAGTCAGATTTTTAAGCAGAAACATTGCTTTATTGTTTAAATGTGGAAATAATATAGACCACCAGCTAATAATTTTCAGGAAAAAAAATCAAAAGTTAAATATGTCCCCATTGCTACCTTCAATAACATATACACAAATGGAAGGTGACAAAAAGATTGATAACAACAAAAAAAGATTAATATGTAGAAAGGGGCCCACTGGTACTGCTGGCAAATCCTTGCGATTCTGAGCTCTCCACTTGCGACAATGATCTGAATGTCATCCAAAGGTGCTGAGAAACAATCGTCACCCACTCCAGTAATGTGGTCTCTACATAAATAAAAACACATTCGACCTTTCTTTGTTTGCCCCCAACTGCTCCAATCTGTGCTTCTCCCTGAAAATGATCCTTTAGTCTGTGGGTAATCCCTCTCACCCTTCTTGGATTCTGGGTGTGCACTACTGGCCAGGCTCCAATCAGATCTGGCTTGTGAAATTATGCAGAGCTTGGTAGATTTAGTCCTTTCACTGAGAGTCGAGAGCAGGAAAGTGGTGTGTGCAGAAGGGCATAATCTTTAATAGCTCTTGAGAGTTCTTAAAAAAAAAAATCTCTGTTCACTACAAGCTTTCACTTCTATGCTTGGTGAGCACATCCATGGTGGCCTGGAAATCAGACAGAGCTCATTTTTTTCTTTTTTCTTTTAACATTCTTTGAACTAATGAACATTTAGATGTAAGTAGGCCATGATTTCAATACTTGGGGGGAGGAATAAAGGAGGCAGATTATTGAAGTCTTATTTTCTTTGGCCCTGCCCTCCAAGCCTCAAAAACATTGCATTATAAGCAGATAAAACTCCACTGAAGATAGGAAATCTTCTCCCCTCCAACTATTTTGTTTTAAATGGGACTCTTGTCCCTATTTACTAATACTTCTGAGTTTACGAGTATCTTTTGAACCTATCCAAGTTCTCAATTTTACATTTGGGAGGGAGGTAGATATTATTTGGGCTTATAAAGATGAGATTTAAGCCCCCACCAATCTTGCAATATCAGTAAGTGAAAGGAAACTTATCTGCCCATTTTGAGTTTGCCATCTGGACTGGCTGTCACTTTCATTTCCTCTGCACTTGTCTCTCTCATCCTTTTCTTTGGGAACAAAACACAGTCAGCAGGGCTTCTGAAAGGATACCAATATCCTCAGGCTTCCCTTTGGGGAGCAGCCAGCTCTGTCTCTACATTGCCTGAAGTAGAAAAGTGTGAAAGTATCCTGACACGCTGGGTACTCCCCTGACAGCAGGAGTGTGGGGCTTTGTGAAGTGCAGCCACCAGGAAATAAAGGTGGTTGAGTCCACTTGCAGACACAGTGTGGGCCTGACCTTTTTTTTTTAACCTGCCCTCCTATATTCTCATCCTAACAATTAGAAGTGAACTCTCCCTGCAGGCCGCCTGGTTAAAGGAGTATCAGGCTGCCTGAGCTCTGCACCTGAATCTCATGGACTCTGGGCGGATTGCAAACACTGGTCTCCATCCTTTGTGCCTCCTTGCGTAGATCCCTCTGGCAGCGTGCTCTTGTAGCAACTACCATCAAAAGGAATTTGGCCTGATCTGCTTTGTGTCCTTAAAATGAGGCAGAATTGATAATTCTATCCAGGCCTCTATAGGAGGCAGAGTTCTGTGGTGACCCACAGAGATCCTTACCCTTGTGTAAAATCATTGCCTTGACTGTGGTTGGTAACTGTGAATATGATGAGCTATCGCCCTTGTGATTATGCCATATAGCAAAATGGTTTTGCAGATTCACTTTCTAAGTCAATTGACCTTAAGCTAGAGAGGGTATCCAGGTGGGCCTGATTTAATCACATGAGCCATTTAATTGTGGGTTTAGAGATCAGGGATAGAGGTTGTCAGAGATCAGAAGCATGAGAAGGTTGTGGCATAACTTGGCTAGCTTGGAGGGACAGGGAGCTTTGAGGTAAGGAACGTGAGAGGTCCTTAGAGGCTGAGAATGGCCAGTCACGGAGAGTAGGCAAAGAAATGGAGACCTCAGACCTACACCGTGAGGAAATGAAGGTGGAACCAGAGCTTCTCCCTCACTTCTTCAGGGTCTCCAGCTGAGAACTCAGCCCAGCTGACACTTTTATTTCAGTCCTGTGATCCCAGAGATGCTGGTCACATTGGGCTAAACTTCAGACTTAGAGAACTGTGAGCTAATAAATGCGCATTGTGTTAACGTGCTAAGTTTGTGGCGATTGTCACATAGTAGCAGCGAACCAATATGGTCTCACAAGACCTTGTGCACTTGTTTGGATTTTCTCTCGGAACCTTGGCAAAGTCGTCAGGGCCATGCCCAGACCAGCCTGCTGCGGATGAGAGAGCTCACGGAGGTGAGTGGGAGGACATCTGCTGATGGCCCATCCCCTCCCAGAAGCAGAGCCACCTCACCCAGCGGGGGACGTCTGCTGATGGCACGCCCCCTCCCAGAAGCAGAGCCACCTCACCCAGTGGGGCACGTCTGCTGATGGCACAACCCCTCCCAGAAGCAGAGCCACCTCACCCAGCGGGGGACGTCTGCTGATGGCACGCCCCCTCCCAGAAGCAGCGCTGCCTCACCCACCCACAGCTGATTCCAGATGTGTGAGGGAGCTCAGTTCAGGTAAACCCGCTCAGCTTATCCGAGGCTAAGTTGAAGACCTCAACAACTATGAGGTGTGCAAATGGTTATTGTCTGCGCCAGTTACATTTTGGAGTGGTTTATTGTTTATTTTTATTTTATTTCATTTTTGTGAGATAGAGTCTCAAAGTATGCCATAGCATCATCATAGCTCATAGCAAGCTCAAACTCTTGGGCTCAAGTGATCCTTTTGCCTTGACCTGCCAAGTAGCTGGGACTATAGGTACATGTCACCATGCCTGGCTGGGTTTTCTATTTTTCGTAGAGACCAGGACTCACTCTTGCTCAGGCTGGTCTCGAACTCCTCAGCTCAAGTAATCCACCCACCCCAGCCTCCCAGAGTTCTAGAACTACAGGTATGAGCCACCACGCTTGGCTTTGGGGTGGTTTATTTGGGGCAGTATCTAATTAATGCAGTCTGTCTTCATGGGCAGGCACTACACTTGATGTCTTACCACTTAGCATGTCCATGTAGAAAGGACGAAACTGTTCTTCAGACATGAAGCTTTTGCTGGCTTAGTGACCTGTTTCAGGAACAGAGAAAGAATGACAGTGTTGTTTTGCCAAATATCTGTTTATGGACCAAAGCAGACATGCTATGGCAGACAACAAACATAAAAAATGAAGATGAACACATTTTAATGGTACACTCATGTTGTCAAAATTTAAAATGTATGTTTGGAAACATAGGCAGGGTGTCTCTGCATGGAGTCTGAACTGTCATTGAATCCCAGGAAGCTGCTTGCAAACATGAGACCCTTCCTCAGGAGCATCTAGCTTCTTTTATGTTCCCAGGATAACAGGCAAGTCTATGAGTGGCTCAACTTCATTTTGAACTCTTGATATGGGTATTAGGGATCTTGGATTTAGTAGTGGTTCAGTAAGAGGAGGTCTGCAGCGGCATTTGATGTTAACATTCCCATGCAGGAGGCAAGATGAGGGCCTGCCTCCACCCCAAAATGAACTGGAAAATGGCAGAAAAGACATCTGTGGATGGAGGTCACTGAGAGATTAGTGTGAAGGAGAAAATGAATCAGCAATCAGGTTTCCATTGCTGGGGAGAGTGGACAGAGACGGCTGCAGAGAAGGACAAGCAGGCTATGCCTTTATGTGAGAGAACTGGGAGTGGGGAGTAGGGAGGGAACTGAACTGAAATCAGTAGTGACTCAGAGAAAAGGAGAGTGAAACGGAAGATAGGACAGACGACAGAGGTCTTCAAATCCAGCTGCTGAGAACCCAGGAGTGTATCTCTGGTTTCACTTGGCTGGGGACCAAGGTCTGTCCCAGGAGGGAGGACTACTGGTTTCTTCGTGTGAGAGGCAGGATCTTCAGCTAGAGATGGTTGTGGGTGGTTAGCTGAAAAACAGGGTGGGTGCTATGTGAGGGAATTCTGCTCCAGCCAGGTGAATGGCAGACTAGCAGTTTGTGCGAACACTGTCACTGCTGGCTCAGATTGAGTTTTGGGGGGGGGGTCGTGAGTAGAGGACAAATTGACCCCCAGGGAAGCTCCAATATTGCACAGTCCTTATCCTAGAAGGACCTTTGTGTTACCAATGAGCACAATTTGATCTGGAGGCAGAGACAGGTTTCTAAGGGACATTTGGAAGAGAGGAATAATTGTTAACACCGAGATTCAGCAAAGTCTCTTGGTGTTTCTTATTCAGATGGAATCTTTGCCTCTGAGGGGTGGAAACCTCAGAGATTTGGGGTGCATATGGCAGCTGTGTGCTGGTGATGCACTGTGTTGGTCTTTCTGGGAAACATTATTCACACAAGCTCCCTCAACCCAGCTGTGACCCCTGTCTAGTCCCTGCACCCCACCCTCATGCCCTCAGCCGTCTTTTGTTCTTGGCAAGGGAAGAGCAGCCTAGTGCACTGGGTCCCAGAGAGATAGATGGATGGCATTGTCCTTGACCTGGAGTCTCCTGCCTTCAGGAATCCCCTTCGCCTATGCAATCCCTTTGTAGTGATGACCCTGGACATCATCTGTGTCAGGACCTGTTGTAATATCTTTGCCCTCACACTAGACCCTGAGAGCTTCTGCCACATGAGTCCTCTGTCTTATTCATCTCAAAATCTCAGCAGCCACCTCAGTGCTGGGCACCCCCGGGCACTCAAATACCAGTGAATAAATGACACTAATATGGTGTGCCCATATTACTATACTGCCATTAAAATACATTTTTTCCCTTTTCCCTTAAAAATGGATGTGGGTCTGGGCATGGTGGCGCACACCTGTAATCTCAGCACTTTGAGAGGCTAAAGAAGGTTTTCTTGAAGCCAGAAGTTTGAGAACAGCTTTAACAATAGCAACACCTTATCCACCTAAAAGGAAAAATTAGCTTGGCATGTTGACATGTGCTTGTAGTCCCAGCTACTCAGGAGGCTAAGGAAGGAGGATTACTTGAACCCAGGAACTGGAGGTTGCAGCAAACTGTGGTGATGGCACTGCCTTCTTGTCTGAATGACAAAGCAAAACACTGTCTCAAAAATATATAAGTAAAAAGAAGAAAATATAAAAAATATTAAAAGAGGATGTGAAATCTCAACAAGGAAAAGGTCCCTGTACAGTATGTGGGTTTAGAAATGGCCATCAGCCAGCCTGTACCTGAAAGGCCACTGGAAGTGAGCTGTCATGGTTTGTGATTTAGCCTGTGTCAAAGCACAAAAGGGCAGGGATGCTTGGGCCGTTGATGAAAACAGATATCTTTTCTCAAGTTCAAAGCACCACTTTTTTGACCTGTCATGTTTTCATAACTGGCATGTCCTACCTGGACAATCTGAACAAACCTCTTTTGGATGTCACCACCTCTGTGTGGCTCCAAGCTATTGGTAGGTCTCTTGGCTGGAAGAAGGGCTGCACAGTCCAGGGTGCTCTGCACAGTCTGGGGTGCTCTGCACAGTCTGGGGTGCTCCACAGCAGGGCTGGGCAGCTGGCAGTTGGCTTTCCCCAGGGACTGTCCACTTATAAGCCAGATGTGTATTTTATTTTCTGGCAGAGGGGCAGTTTTATCACCATCATAAAACTTTAGATTTAGGGGACATCGAAGACATGGGAGAAACAGGGGAATATCATTCCTGAAACAAGGTATTTCCACTGACGAGTATAATGCCTTCATCAGATAGCTGCTTCCAAGCAGATTCTGAGAACGGGAAGTATAATTATAATACAGAATATGGCACGTTTTAGGAATTGGGTAATTATAGATTCTGGCTCACTTTCATAGTATCTGTGTGACTTAGGGTAGACCAAGTCTGTGCTTCAATTTTTTTATGGTAAACTAAACATCACAATATAAACAGAGTATCCTGGGTATTATAGGATCTCAATCCTTATTCTGCCTTCCAGGAGACTGGAAGCAGAAATTGTCTTCTTGGAAACAGGAGTTCTTGAGCAGGGGAGTCACAGGACTTGTCAGATCAGTTTCCATGCATGGCCACTGGTCTGGTTGACATCAGTAGGTCCCCGAATGCAGAGTCTAGATATCACAAAAACCAGTCTTAGGTTTTATATGCTGTTACCTACTGGGGAAGTCACAGGGCTTTCCCTATCAAGCACACATGATACTTTGGCAGTAAGCAGTTACAGCAGATGTAAGTTAGGGACAATGGCTGGTTAACTTTTAATTTTGTCTATACTTCTGGAGGACTCAGACCTTTATCACAGTTCCTGCCTCATGGACTTACATTATTTTAATATAGGTGGTTTCAAGAAAACTCTTGTAGATATCAACCTAAAAATATGTTGGAGATACAGAGTCTTTTGAAATTATTTTAGGGAATAGCCAAGTATAAAGGGTTGAAGACCAGATCATAAAAATCATCCACCATGATTTAAAATCAAGACATGAGGTGAAATTAATAATCTAGGGCTGGAGAAGGCCGAGAGCATTGCTTCTGAAGGTGACTGGAGTCTAGAGTTGGATGACAGAATTTGTGGAGTCCATCCCGGGAATTGGCAGGACCTCAACCCTCACTCTTGCCTGGAAGCTGTTCATGTGTAGATAGGACACAGCTGTGTAGGACAAATACCTGGGACTTCACAAAATTCCTCCTGGTGTCCCCTCTGGGTTTGAAGCAATGGCCCATTTCCTGAATGCGGCCTTTGTGCTTCTCTCTCTCCCTGTCTCACTTTCCCCACTGCCTCACTGGTGCTTCTGAGATCACCTCTCATACAAACCGCCTATACCCAGGTTCTATCTCAGAATCTGTATTTGGGGGCTCCCAAACCCAGGCATGTGCTATAAAGTCTCGGTTTGGGTGCCCCTAAAAGTTTACTATTTAAATGTTTTTGGTCATTCATTTAAGTAGTTGCTTAAAAGGGAGTTGTAAATGTTGAAAGTGTAAAATAAAATTGTTACTTCACTCTTTTAAGTATTTCCAATGGAATTTAAATTCCAGAGTAATTTGATACTATTATTCATTCAAAAATATCAATGTGCATGCTTATCTTGTTTTATAATATTCCTAAGACTTTCTGTAAGTTTTTCTTATATAGAAAAAATTTGATTTCACTTCTATTTAGTATACATTTATTGGGTACATGGTAGGTTGGCTCAGGGGACATCCAGTAATTATTTATTGATTAGTTAATCAGGATAGAATCATCAAGAATGTCAGTGGGTCCTCTCTACTGAGTGTATATAAAGTGATTTGTGAAAACTGACCTTGAAGAAATTTGTCTTAAAAAGAGATAATATGTGTAGCGAAAAAGCTGATCTGTCAAAAGCCAGAAAACAAATGCAAAGGCACATTAAAGTCATATATTTAGAGCAATCCTTTTGGAAAACCATAATTTTTCATGAATTATTTTTTTTCTTTTCATGAAATTTGCTGCTGTTCTCTTATTACAACCAGAAGCTGTAAAAGAACACAACTACAGTGTCTGTTTTTTGTTTTTTTTTTTTCTTTTAAACAAACAATTAAGCTTTATTTGTTAGGGCAAATAGGAATCATATTCTGTTCTGGAGTTAATAGGAAATAAGTGAGCCTTCCCCTTTAATGTTCCTTATGGTCCATGCAAATGCTAGTGATACAATTACGTAAATGTGTAGTTTGGGTTTGGAGCGCTGCCTTTATTATTTAAGTCTAATGTTATAAAGTGGCTAATTTACATATTACATTTTGCAGCACTGGTTTAAAGCTTGTAAACAAAGCTTATTTTTCAGAGAAAATTCAGAAGAAACAGAAGTTTCTGGCAGTGAGTATATGAGTCTTAACCAGAACTTAGCCTTGAGCTTTGAGCAAGAAGTTAATGTTTATGGCCATAATTGGAGAAAACCAAAAGTAAAGAGAAATAATAGCCACATTAATAACTTTCATAGGTTATTAAGAAGCAGAGCCAGAGGGCTTTGGGAAGGGACTGAGTTTCTGGTTCCTCAACGTGTGTGACCTCGAGCAAATGGTGTTCTCACTCCTTCCATCTCAAAAGATGATGGAACTTTAATACACCGAATCGTCATCAGAGCATTGGTGTCAGTTGGTTTGCTTTTCTGATGCTCAGAATTACTGAATAAGTTCTTCCTCATGGCAAAGTTGCAGCGTTTTAATAAAGAACAGACTTGGGTCAGAAAAAAAAAGACACAGTGAGGCAAGACGTGCTGGCTGCTTGTGTCCATAAACTGTCTGAGCTGGAAAGAAGCTTAACTATCATCTAATGTTTAAAAATCATCTTTGATTCATACTATGTGTGAGGCACTGTGCTAAACACTTTACTGAAATGATCTCCCTCTGTCATTTCATCACTCCCATGAGATGGGCATGAGTGTCTACATCTTATAGATGAAGACATCGTCTCCAACAGGTACTGTGGCCCATTTCTTAAACTAGGAACTGAAGAGCAAGGATCTGAGCCCTGTTAGGATTTCTTTTCAGAGACAGACTCTCTGTCAGCCAGGCTGGAGTGCAGTGACAGCATGATAGCTCACTTAAAATTCCTGGGTTCAGGGCGGCTCCTGTGGCTCAGCGAGTAGGGCGCCGGCCCCATATACTGAAGGTGGCGGGTTCAAGCCCGGCCTCGGCCGAACTGCAAAACAAAAAAATAGCTGGGCGCTGTGGCGGGTGCCTGTAGTCCCAGCTACTAGGGAGGCTGAGGCAAGAGAATCGCTTAGGCCCAAGAGCTGGAGGTTGCTGTGAGCAGTGTGACGCCACGGCACTCTACCCAGGGCGATAAAGTGAGACTCTGTCTCTACAAAAAATAAAACAGGAACAAATACAATTCATACCAACTCATGTGGCCCACGGGCCATAGTTTGAGGACCCCTGTTCTAGAAAAAGGCCTGGAGGTGTGAAAACACCCAGCACACTCAGGAGCTGATAACAGATGGATGTGGACGGTGGGGTGGGGTGGTCAGAGACAAGCTGGAGAGGAAAATGCAGAAGACTGAGAGGCTCCAGGAGGGAAAGACATAATTTCATCCTGATGCCCAAGTAGAATCACTGGGGAAAGGTTTGGAGAGTCCCCTGAAATTTCACAGCAACCAGTGCTGACGGCTCACCTGCCAGCCCTGTGGACTTTGTTATCTCTGTGTGCTTTAGAGGGATATTTCTCCACTCTGGGTCCCACCCCAACCAAGTTGCACACGACTATTGTGATAGTTCATGTGTGCACTTGACTGGGCCAGGACATCCAGCCAGACATTACCTGGGTATGTCTGTGAGGGAGCTTGTGCAGGTGGACACTGGAATCTGTGGACTACCCACAGACTGCCCTCCTCAGCCTGGGAGGGCTCGTCCATCCGTTGAGGGCCTGAATTGAACAAAAAGACTGACTCTCCAGGAGGAAGTCAGACACTTTCCTGCCTTCAGACTAAAGGGGACACACCAGCTCTCCTGGGTCCAGGCCTTCAGACTCAGACTGGGACTACACCAGCAGCTCTCCAGGACCCCTAGCTCTCCAACCACCCAGCAGATCTGGGGAGCCCATGGTCATGTAAGCCAATTCCTTGTGCAAATTGCTTTCTGTAGCTACACACATCCGGAGAATCCTGACTAGTATGACCATTCCTTAAACCCTGGCACTTCGGTGATGGGGAGAAGGCAGAAGGAGACAACCCAAGGGGCTCAGAGGGAGAGGGAAGGAGCCATGTGAAAGTGGGAGAAAAGAGTGGGGAAGCCAGGGCCAGGCAGCCAGAGGCCACCCGCCTCTCCCTACGGCCTGACCTCAGTGGACGGATTCAGGTCCCAACTACATTGCCCAAGAGATTCTAAATGGCAGCTCCTGTCCCTATACCATCGATGGGCTGGGATCTGGCCACTGACCAGGGCACCGACAGGAAGGAGCCCCTGAGTTTCTTAGCAGCACCCTGTAGACCCATCCCTACTCACACCCCTCCCCGAGGGCAAGGCTTCTCCAGAAAGAGAGGAGTTTCCAGGCATCCATCCCTTTATCTGCTTTCCGCTCTTCTTCTACTGCCTTAGGCATGTAGGATGTGCTGGCACACGAGTGTCCCCCAAAGTATGGAGAGAGAGAGAGAGTGCTCCTCAAAGGGGAAGTCAGGGTGGGCTGTGGGTGGGGTCAGACCCCAGATCGGGCCTTACGGCTGATCAAGCAGCGGATCCTGAGGCAAGTCTCTCTCTCCGTCTCTGAGCCTCGGTTTTCTGCTCATGTGATGCAGTGTCCCCTCAGGTCCCCGTGAATCTGACATTTAAGGAATCAGGCCCTAGGCTCCACATCAGGTGGCTGGCTCAGGATCCTGGGAAGGCTCAATGTCAAGAAAATCTTTCAGGATCCAAAGAGGCGCTGCCCCCTTTTGTATCTGACACTTGGAATGGTCGTCCCTCTTGTTTTTAGGAGGGGACCTATTTGTCTTGGGCAGGGCCATGGGAGATCAAAAAGAGACAGGAGAGGGGCCAGTGTGTCCAGAGGGTTCTACCCCTCTCCAAATGACCATGAACTCATGACATGTAATAGTCCAAGGATTTAATATGTGCATGTAATTTTTATTAGAATACGAGATTTAGAGTCAGCAGACCTGTGTTTCAATTTGGTTCACTCACTGGCACTTGCTAACCAGATCACTTTAAGCAAGTTAATTTTGTGCAGAATATGTCAAATGAGGCTCATAATTCCTACTGTAGTAATAGATGGAAGATGGTCTCTGCTCTACTACCCCTCCCACTGAGAGGAGAAGTCCGTTTTCCTCCCCTGAAATCTGAACCAGGCTTTGTGACCTGCTTGACCAATAGAATGCAAAGGAGGTGACTCTCATTATCAGCCGTGGCTAGAACACACAGAATCTTGAACTTGTGCCATGGTCTCTTGGAAGTCTTACTCTTGGACACTCGCTTAGGACCCTGGTGCCATATTCCAAGATGCCAAGCCACATGGAGAGGCCACCTGCAGACATTCCAGGCAACCAGCCCCACTGAGCTCCCAGCCAATAATCAGCAACACCTGACACCCATCCAAATGTGCCATTCTAGATGTACAGGCATTAAGTTTCAGGGAGTTTGTTGCACAGAAATAGATCAATGGAACATCTCACTTGCAGAGTAAGTGACTATTAGGTAACATTAATTGTCAAGATTATAGAAAAGCACCTTGGAAACCATAAAGTACTCCACAAACACAAGGGTCATGTTAATATCAAGAGTTCCTGCCCTGTCTTTCCCATCCTGTCCCAAAGGGCACCTGTTGGCCTTTGTTCCAGTCCATGGCAACTTTCTCTATGCCTGAACTCTCAAATGTTTCAGGTAAGCTTTTAAGAGAAGTCAAAATTGCAGAGAGTTGCTCCAGGAATCCCTGGGGTTGCTTATCTTAAACACCTGCATTCTCATCCCTACATCTGATCACAGCCATTTCAGGGGCTGGATTTCCCAGTATCCAAATATGGCTGGACACAGGGATACAAGCTCCTCTGTTCATGTGTGCCCTCAGAACTAAATGCTCTAAACTGTCCCTGAAGCTAATATTCTTCAGCCAGAATCTATGCATATTTCTCCTATCAACAAGCATTTACTATCATGGTGAACCACAGAGGTCTAATTCAAACAGAGGGTCACAATGATAGCAGAGTGGATATATGACCATAATTAGTTTACTGTGATTTCTTCCCTTATGACCTTAATGAACCTACTGCTGGAGAATTGTGGGACTAATTCTTCTACACAGCTTGCTCACTGACACAGATTCTTTGGCCTGAGCCATATTCAGTAGAGTATCTTTTTCAGTACTACCAATATGACATCAAACATTGAAAACCTGTTGATTGTAGACATTTCTTTTAAATCCATTCAACTGTTGAAATTTTCTGATCATCTAGAGTAGAAATAAACAAAGGAATCTTTTTATTTAGAATCCAGTTCATTGGACACATAATTGACAATTATTTTTTGATTTCCTACTGGGTTAGTATTTGAAGTAGGGTTACTCTTGTCCCCTGTTATGCCATTTCCTCAATCCATCTGTGCAGATGGAGGGCAAAGGATCGGCCAAGCTGCCCCACAAACCTGACGGCATCACCTCCATCTCTTATTTGTCTCACATAATCTTTCATGAAAGATTTCTCTGTAACATGTGATGCTGTTGATAACAATAGACTCACAGTAGAACTTCATTTGAACTTGATCTTTTCAAACCCTGCTGCTGTTCCATCAACCCAGTTTATCTAATATTCTAAGTCCTTTGTTGTCATTTCAACAATGTTCACAGCACTTTTACCAGGAGTAGATTCCATCTCAAGAAAACACATTCTTTGTTCTCCCCTAAGACACAATTCCTCATCTATTCAAGTTTTATCATGAGATTATAGCAATTCAATCCCATCTTTAGGCTCTCCATCTAATTTTAGTTCTCTTGCTATTTCCATCACATTTGCAGTTATTTCCGCCACCGAAGTCTTCAACCCCTTAAAGTCGTCGCTGAGTGTTGGACTCAGCTTCTTCCAAAGTCTTGTCAATGTTGATATTTTGATCTCTTCCTATGTTCTTAATGACATCCAGAATGATGAATCCTTTCCAAGTTTTCAATGTACTTTCCCCATATCCATCAGAGGAATTGCTACCTATGGCATTGATAGCATTATAAGATGTATTTCTTAAAAAATAAGATTTGAAAGTGAAAAGTACTTTTTGATCCATGGGCTACAGAAAGAATGTTGTGTCAGGAGGCTTGAGAAAAATCATTAATATCCTTGTATTTCTCCATAAGCATTCTTGGGTGACCAGGCACATTGTCAATAAGCAGTAATATTTTGAAAGAAATATTTTTTTTCTGTGCAGTAGGTCTCAACAGTAGGCTTAAAATGTTTAGTGACCATGCTGTAAACAAATGCACTGTCATTCATGCTTTGCTGTTCCATGTATAGAGCACAGGAAGAGCAGATTTAGCATTATTTTAAAAGGTCCTAGGATTTTCAAAATGGTAAATGAACACCGGCTTCAACTTAAAACTACTAGCTGCGTTTACCCCTAATAAGAGAATCAGCCTGTCCATTGAAGCTTTGAAGCCAGGTCTTGACTTCTCCCCCCAGCTACGAAAGTCTTAGATGGCATCTTCTGTGAACTGAAAGCTGTTTTGTCTATATTGAAACTCTTGTTTAGTGTAACCACCTTCATCAATGAACTTAGCCACATCTTCTGGATAACTGGCTCCTACTTCCACATCAACACCTCTATGTTGTGGAGATGGTTTCTGTCCTTACTCTTCATAAACCATCCTCTTCTAGATTCCAACTTTTCTCCTATCACTTCCTTACCTCTCTCAGCCTTCCTAGAATTGAAGGGAATTAGGGCCTTGCTCTGGATTAGGTTTGAGCCTTTTCCTTAAGGAATATTGTGGTTGATCTGATCTTCTATCCAGACCACTTAAACTTTCTCTATAACAGCAACATGCTTTCTTATCATTTGTGTGCTCACTGGAGAAGGACTTCCAATTTCCTTCAAGAACTTTTCATTTGCATTCCCAACCTGGCTAACTGTTTGATCAATGAGGCCTAACTTCTGCCTGTCTCAGCTTCTAATATCTCTCCCTCACTAAGCTTAATCATTTCTAGCTTTTGATTTAGTGTGAGAGATATGTGACTCTTTATTTCACTTGAACATTTAGAGGCCATTGTAAGATTATTAATTAGCCTATTTCAATATTATTGGGTCTCATGGAATAGGGAGGCTCAAGGAGAGTGAGAGAAGGAAGAATGCCTAATCAATTGAGTAGTCAGAACACACACAACATTTATCAATTAAGTTTGCCATTTAAAATGGGCATGGTTTGTGGTGCTCCAAAACAATCACAATAGTAAGAACAAAGATCACTGATCACAGAGCCCAATACAGATATGATGATAATGAAGTGTTTGAAATATTGTGAGAATTACCAAAATGTGACACAGAGACATGAAGTGAGAATATGCTGTTGGAAAAATAGTGCCGATAGACTAGTTGGAGGCAGGGTTTCCACAAACCATTAATTTGTGAAAAATACAATGTCTGTAAAAGTGCAATAAAGCAAAGCCCAATCAAATGAGGTATTCTTGTATTCCATTCAACAGCTAAAGCCTAGGGATGGAAGGGACCTCCTAATGCCTGGGCAACATCATGTTTTTTTCCTTTGGCCCTTCCGACACTTCCTGTCCAACAGACAAATCTCTGCATTGACTCCCTCCTGTTTGATATACCTAGAGTAGTTTTTACTTTCTTTACTAGACCTTGCTGCTACTCAGCAATCTAAGCATCAATAGAAGATACTGTTTATTGCCTACTCATTTTCCTTTTACCTTTTTTTAAATGGAATTCCAATTTTAATCACACTAGTAGATTTTCCAGATAAATACTCACTTTTCCAGTAAGCTTTGCAAGCAGGGGTGACCACATGTGATAGTTTTAGCCAATGGAATATAAAAAGTTTTCTGAAAGGCCAGGCACATTGGCTCACACCTGTAATCTTAGTGCTCTGGGAGGCCAAGGTGGGTGGATTGCTGGAGCTTAGGAATTCAAGACTAGCCTGAGCAAGAGCAAGACCCCATCTCTAAAACTAGCCAGGTGTTGTGTTGGGCACCTATAGTCCCAGCTACTAGGGAGGCTGATGCAAGAGGTTCATGTGAGCCCAAGAGTTTGAGGTTGCTGTGAGCTATGATGCCATGGCACTCTACCAAGAGCAACACAGTGAGACTCTGTCTCATTTAAAAAAAAAAAGGTTTTCTGAGTATTTCAGGGAATGTTTTTGCTTTGTTGATAATAGATAGAACTAGTACTACCACTTCCCTGCCTTGAATGTAGATATGATGCTTGGACCTGCAGCAGCTCTCATGCATCTGTGAGTCGCCAGACCTGAGGACAGAAGGCAACACTCTGGGAATGATGCAGTGGGAACCTGAGTCCATGACGGCCTTGAGGGACAGCTAAACAACCCAGCAACCACCTTAGCCCTAGAGTCCCTGCTTCAGTCCCCTCCTGTCACAATCCTGTGTCCTAAAGCTGTCTTTGTAAGTTCTAGCTCTTGTCAGTAACTTCTGCCTTCATTCGACTACCTCGGAACACTGGGAAGTAGCATCCAGCTCCTGCTTAGCTCAGTTGGACTGTATACTCATGCAGGGGGCAGGTTCAGAACACGAATAAAGGAGTATTCCACGAACGGGAGTCAGCGAGAGCGTGTGTCCGGGCAGGCTTCTGGCAGGAGGCGCCCATACAGTATTTGACCTCCCTGTCCTCATTTTGAATTGTCCTTTACATAAGCTCACCACACAATCCTCATTAGAGCCTTGATAAGAGGGAGAAGGTCGGGGCAGATTGTTTGAGTCCTGGCCAATAATACAATCTTGCAAATCCTTTGCCCTCACCCTCCTTCGTTCCTTTTCTTCCTTATAAGAATTAGCTCTGGAGCCCCATTTTCCCAGAGAGGCGACCTGGCGATCCCTGCTGACCATGTCTCTTGTCGCAGTCTAGTTTGATCGGGACCTGGTAGTGCTGATCTGTGCTCACTGCCTGGCCATGCTTCAATTAAATGGACGTCTCATCCCCGCAGAGGTTGTGCTGCCAGGATCCCGAAGCCAGATTAGAATTTTAAAACTCCTTTGCGTTTATTTGCTGAGTTCCTTGATCTCCGGAGGGATTCGCACCCCACATGCCCCCCTTTCGCCTCCTCCAGCCTGGGTTCTTTAGGAAAGGTGACTGAGGGGCACTGGGCAGGGGAAGCTGCCTTGAACTGATCACTGGTCACCGGCACGCGCCTTGTTAGTGAGTGCCCTATTTGTGAAGAAAGGGAGGAAATGAGGAGAAACCTCATTTCTCTCCTTCGATTTGTTTTTTAATCAAATCAAATTCTTAATTACATTTGGCTGAAATGAAATTATGCCTCTGAAGAGCTTCCAGATGGAACTAGGAAAGTGACTTTAGCTGAAGTCCACGGCCATTGTGGTCAGCACAGAATGTTTTCTCCCACAGGGGCTGCCACCTGGGGGCTTTTACTCTGCGGAACAAAGGGCGCTTCTTCAGCCTCTCTCCTCGCAAATGTTGCATAGAGAGATAGATTTCTTTCCTGGAAGGGCTTCTAAGCATAGGGATTCCCTAAAGTGGGATGGGGACTCTGAAAATCTACCCTATGAAGAGCTTGTAGGACTTTTCACTAGGAAGCCTATGTTCACATGCTGACCCACCCTTCTGCCTTGTAATATGAGGAGGGGCCTGGCCTCGCTGAGCACCGTGTTCCACACGGTGAGATTTCTCCCACCTTCTCGGGTGATCATGAAGAGTAACCCATATGGTTTGGGCCTAGCATTTATTTCTTTTTTTTTTTTTCCTTATTTTATACTCATTTTCCTCAAAGAGAAGCTACCCATTACCATAATTAGAATAAAGTCTACGATGCTGCTTTACTTAAAGAACCTGTGTTTTATGACCCACTGTTTTCAAGAGTTTGAGAAATGGGTGGGCAAACTAGAATGCCGGTTGTCTCAAAGAGACTGAGCTCTCCATCTCTAACCTGGCCTTGGCCCCCTGTCCTGAAGTGCTGCTGACCACAGGCTTAGGATGGGTCTTAGGCTGCCTACATTCCCTCTCTCCTCTCTCCAGAAGGCCTGTCCTACACCATCTCCTGAAAGTTATTACAGTAAAGCTAAAGGGAGTCAACTGAGAGTGTAGCATTTGGGAGCCCAGGAAGGATGCTCAGAGGAAGGAATGCCTCTTTGCTCCATCTTGAGCCCACTGGGCAGGTGGAGGGGAGGTAAGGCAGGAAGGAAGCAAATCTGGTCATTCAGGGCAGAGGAAACTTGCATTTTAACCACTGGATTGCTGGGATGTGATAAATTAACCACCTAATCCAAAACTAAAGATGCCAGGCCCAGCCAAGTATGCCCAACGCCCAGTGTGGACCCAAGCATGCAGGGAAGATGGTGGACACCTGTTGCAGAAACCGTCAGCACAGGCAGGGCAGCAAGTGTCTTGGCATCTAAATTGGCCGCTCTGTTTCTATGAGCACATGCAAACCCCCAGAGAGGAGCTGAATTGGAACACACTTTTAGGACAGCTCCTTTTAGATTTTCATCAGGTTCTTATGCCAAACCGCCCTAAAGTGGCTCATCTGTTTCTCTCTTAGCCAAGGGTTTATTGGCAGGAGAAGCTGAAGTCAGAGGCTGCTCCATTTTCTTGGGAAAAAGAAGAGTTTCCATTCTTTTCCTTTTTTTTTTTAATTGTTTTTACCATCTTCTTTGCTCCCTGACTCTCAAGTGCAACGTTATGCTTCTAAGTAAAACATTATGAAAAGTCTTACTAATATACAATTGAAGGCAGAGCACAGCTACATTGGGGGCAACTATTAATCTTTGGGTTTAAGTCACTGACTTATTAAAATCATAAGTACCTATGTATGAGTTCTTCTGCTTCGAAAATTCCAAATGGTTTTCATAGTTGCAGCAGATACTATAGAATGGCTTACCTGAGGCCCCATCCCAACTACGTCCTTCCTTACCTTTCTCTAAGATAGAAGCTACAAAGCTAAATATAGATGATCCCTGAATTACAATGTTTAGACAATTTTTCAAGTTTGTGATAGTGGGAAAGTAATACACATTCAGTAGAAACTGTACTTCAAGTATCAATATAACTATTCTGTTTTTACTTTTAGTACAATATTCAATATATTATATGAGACATTTAACACTATTATAAAATAGGCTTTACTTTATGTACATGTTCTGAGCATGTTTAAAGTAGGCTAGGTTAAGCTATGATGTTTGGTAGGGTAAGTGTATTAGATGCATTTTCAACTTACAGTATTTTTAACTTACCATGGGTTTATCTACGTGTAATGCATTATAAGTCAAGGAGCATTGATACTTAGTTTTCCTAGCCCCCTCCCAACCAGGAACAGGCATGTTCTGGGTGGTGGCAACCACAGTGAAGCATTTCTTTCCAAATAAAAAGAGAAAGGCTCTCAAGGAGAAGGCTCTGTTCTTTCCCTTCTTCCAGCCTAGAAATAGTTGCAAACAGGACAAACAGGGAGCGGAAGCTGCGTGCTCAGTGTGATGGGACAGGAGGGTGCAGAAGAACTAACGGTGTCAAATAGCAGCTAGGCCAGCCCTGGGCTGCCCACATCCAGACTTCTTGCTATTTGAGGAAATGAAGCCCAACTTAGTCGTTTAAATCTCTTAAGCAGAGTGTCCCAAAAGTCACATACATGGAGGGGAAACTGGGAAATTGTAGCTCATTGTACCTGTATTTACAAAATATTCTGTACTTGATGGGCTTTCTGTTATTTGTAGCAAAACATTCCTAAATTATACAAGCATGATCCTGCAGAGATACTGAATACTTGGCATATTTCTTTCCTTCTGACCCTGAAGAATCACAAATTAAATGGGAAAAGGAGCAAAGAAGAAGGGTTCCAAATCCCCCACAATCTCGAGAACTGGGGTTAAAGCTGCTGATGTTGTGTTGCTTGAGTTACAGACTCCCTATTCCCTTGTATTCAGGGATTTTTCAAAATTTGATATTTAGAAGGTTGGATGAGACTCAAGTCTCCTGACACAAAAACATGAATGGTTTCACTTCTCAAACATTTCAGTTGAATGTTTGCCAAAGTTTTTATCTCAGGGAAACTATTTGCTGAGTTTCTAATATTATGTAAAATACTGAAGCAAGACTTCCCCCAGGGATTTATATTACTATTTAGTTTTATATTTCTTCTGATGCCTCCAATAAATCATGAACTTCTTCCGAGATGTCAGCGGGCAGCCCGTCTCTTCGACTGCAAATGACAAGCCATGAATAATGCACATTGGTCTCTGCAGCAAGACTCCCAAACCATACAGCCTGCTGCCCTGGGCTCCGGTTTGCTATTGGACAATCCGCTTCAGTGGGGCCTGGTTTCTGACTGGTTTGGGGTGAGCTCTGGGTGGGCTACGCACTATGAGTCCCTGGGGTCAATCCTTCCACCAGGGAATCTGGAATGGCAAGAAGTGGCTACAACTTCCAAAAGAATGAAGTTAGAAAAGCCCAGAGAAGGCAGCCAGTGAATTCTAATCTTCTCAACTAGACTAAAAACTCCATGGGGCACTCTTGGTTCCCTGTAATTCCTAAAAGTACTACCCAGACCTTAATGGTGGCCTGATAAATATTTTTTATATGGAAGGATGGACATATGGATAGATGGATCGATCCATATCAATTGATCGACTGATGGATCGATGGCTAGATGAGCAGGTGGGTGGGTGGATGGAAGGAAGGAAGGATGGATAGACAGGCTTACATAGAAAAACTGGCAGAAATAGAACACCAGTGCATTAAACCATAAGGAAAACTTAAGGAGGCTACTCATTCTAAGGTAGAGCAGGATAAAGATAGGGCAAGGACCTTATCCTAATAAATATTTTCATCATCCCTTCTCCCTCCTTATATTTTATGGATTTCCCAAAGGAACAGTACATACACTTACCACCAACACAAAATACGTTACAATCTGGCTTCCCCTTAGCCGGCCTTCTGAATCTGCTTTTTAATGTCCCATTAATGGTCTCTGAAGTACAATACCCAATCTCTAATTCATCTTATTCCCTGACTACAGGAAATTTTGACACTCTGACCACTCCTTAAATTCCCCAGTGTTCCCCTTTCTTGCTTGCTACATCTCTGCACTCACTCGCTCCCTCACGTAACCTGTCCTTACTCTGTCCTATTTTTTAGATCTGCTGCCTCCTCTGAGCCTGCTCTTCTCTGCCCAGTAAGTTTTGTCACATCTGCATTCATCCTCTTCTCAGGCTGCACTCCCCTGGTGACCTCATTCACACCTATGAATGAGGCGTGGGAGTCAGAGTGTCCTCTTCCGGTAAATGATCCCCATGCAATGTCTTCAATGACTTCATCCGCCCATTAATTCACCAATGGAACATTCACTGAACTTTTTTATTTCTGATGTGGCTAAAAATTAAGAATACCAAAAAAGAAATGAATTTGTTTAAGGAAATCAAAGTTTGGTCTCCTAGGAGACCTCCAGGGCAGAGCTGGGTGGAGAGGGCAGTGGGTACGAGGGCAGAGGGCAGAGTGAGGGTGTGAAGACTCAGAGACAGTGAACTGATGGACTGACACTTCTTGGTTTTCCGTCAGATGCCAGGCACCATGCGAGGTATTTTCACAGAATAATTTTATCTCGCATTTACTCAGTGATTATTAAATGCCAAGCGTTCATCATATAATATCTCATTTAATCTGCATATCCTTAAAAGATAACTGTTATTACTCTCACTTTACAGATGAGCAAATTAGAACCCATCTGTAACGTGTGCTTGCTAACTTGGTTAAGGCTCAGAATTAGTAAGTGGCAAGGTCAGGGGCTTAGGTTTTGATGTTTTAGCACCATGAAACAGAAACTCTTCATGTTAACTTAAGTACAGGCCTATTTATTATATAGTAGCTGAGATGAGATGTCTCAAGCCTCCTGGGAACCTGGAACTGGGGCCTGCATCCCTCATCAGACTGTCCCTCATCACTAGACCCCCTGCCCTCCCTCCTCCCCTCTCGGCACCTGTAAGGTGGCTCTCTTCTTGCTCAGGGATGCTCCAAAATGGCTTCCTTGTCTACTCCAGGTACGGCACTTCACAAGTCCAATGCTCATCAAGACTAGATCACAGTCATATCTACTAATTCCAAATTCTCACAAAAGTGATTCAGATGCTCCCAGCTCATAGTGGGTAATCACCCCTGACCCCATCACCTACAGCCAGGGAGGATGGGGGTGCATTGGAAGAAGCTGGCTGCGGGAGAGTCAATTCCTGGGGCAAGAAGCAGAAACACACATTTTCACAACATGACTTGCACAGGTGACATTCCATCCTGGTGTTCTGAGTTCAAGACATACTTTTTTCTCTATCCCATACTGCCTTACTGCAAACTAAACCTATCTAAAATCACCTAAACAAGCTACATTTGTTTTCCTGTTTCAATCAATGGCTGTTTAACATCAGCTCACTCTTGCTATTTAACATGTCGAAGTTAACTTCCCTTTCCTTAATACCCTACACCTAATAGTCTGCCCTTTCGATACTCAGAAAAGTGTTCCAGATTAGTTATTTTTCCATTCCAAAGGATCAGCCCCTGTAGTTCAAACTGCAACAGTGACAGTCACAACTTGCAAGCCACAAAGAACCAGACCAACAAACCATTATTCTGCTCATCAAGCTCAAGAGTAAAAGTGGTTGATGGAAGATTGATTAAGCCATCTTAGGCTGAATCAAGAAAATTACAGAAACAATTATTACTAATAGTATAAAAAATAAAACTAGTAGCAGATAAAGGACAATCCAGTCAGTAAAATTGGTAAAGTCGAGGGATGGCCTTGAGTTTGGTCTATTTAGTAAAAGCTAAACTGATGAAAGAATGGGAAGGAGATAAAAGAAAAGAAAAAAATGAGCCACTGAGAGGGTACCTGGGGGTAGAGGACAGTGAGCTGAAGATGAGAGGGACAAACAGAAAGGAAATCACCAAGAGCAGTGAAGGTCTCGGCAAATCAAATATGGCCAATCCGGAATGATGCTTCCACAGTGTGCTGGTAAAGATATAATAACTGGCCTCCCAGGGGAAAGACCTGAATTTACATCACTTTGTACGGTCTGGGTACTCTCATCACTGGCCAGTTTCAAACTACTAACTTACGCTCCCTAAATAACTGGACTCAGGAAGAGATGCCTGTGACCGACTCTCCTGCACCATAGAGCTGGTTCTAGCGCACTCCGGATGACCTAGTCTGGTAGGAGTGCCAGTTCACCCAAATCAAAACCCCTCTGAATGAAGAGCCCCTCACTTCAGCCAGATGGACAGACCCTAGGATTTTTCCATGAGTTAAAAAAATACCCATCTGATTCCAAGAGCAAACATCTCTCCAATCTTGCCAGAACACAATCTGTAATCTAGGATACATTTTAAAAACTATACAAGGCAGATTTTGAAAAGGACACTGGAAAAACAGAGGAAAGAAAATCCCTGTTAGGCTCGGCGCCCATAGCACAGTGGTTACGGTGCCAGCCACATACACTAAATTTGACAGGTTCAAACCCAGTCCTCAGGCTAGCTAACCAACAATGATAACTGCAACATAAAATAGCTGGGTGTTGTGGTGGGCACCTGGAATCCCAACTACTTAGAAGGCTGAGGCAAGAGAATCGCTTAAGCCTAAGAGTTTGAGGTTGCCATGAACTGGGATATCACAGTACTCTACCCAGGGTGACATAGTGAAACTCTGTCTCAAAATTTTTTAAAAAAGAAAATCCCTGATAGCATGAAAGAATCGGGAGTTTAGAAATTGATCTGGATTGGGGGGGAATAAAAGGGGAAAGGGAAATTTCAGGCAGAGAGCCTAGATTCGGATCCTGTCCAGAAGCAGCAGAGTTGAGTGGCAGGAGGGCGGGCAGGGGTACCTGTGTAGTCAGCTGGGTGTGCCTCAGGCTTTTGCAGCATTCTCCGACCCCAAAGGGATCTGTCAGCTGCACTTGGAGAAGGTGACTTTGAAAGCTGTGGTCTTTGAATGGGGCAGCGGGGTGGCAGTGCTGCGAGTGTGTGTGTGTGTGTGCACGCATGTCAGGGGAGTGGTAGAAATGCAAGTGATGAGACTGTCAACAAAGAGACAATAAAGAAACTACAGCAAGGTCATGAAACCTAGGATTTAACGGAAGAAGCGGTAAGAATTAAAAGCAAGCAGCTGTCTTGAGAGACTTTGATCAAATAGAGGGTAAATATCATTTCTGCAGATGCCAGCCCTTAGGGAGGGAGGTTAAAGAGAAAGTGCTGTTGGACTCAGAATTCAGATTTTCTACAGATGAGTAAAGAAGCAGCATTCCCAGATACAACCCGCAGCGCCCCGTCCCTAACTCCTGCACAGACGTTGTCCCTCCCTGCAGCCCACTCAGACTGGGCTGTAATGGTTCAGGGCTCGGCACGGGCAAACCCCACATCTGGGGATGCTTTGAAGATTCCCATGAGCTCTTTTGAACAAATTCAAGAAACTTGATCAGACATTTCTACCCACCCTCTATCTTTATAAATTTATTTTGAAATTTTAAGTGAAATTTTAAAAATAGGAAATATACTTCTATTGTTCCAAACTCCAAAACTATGAAAAATAATGCAGTGTGTATTTCATTCTTACCCTGTCCTATATCTGTCCTGTACTCCTCGCATGTAATCGCTTTTATTATGAATGTTTATTGAATTTCTCATCCCTTCTATCAACTTGATCGGTTACCTCCTTATTTTACTGAAATCTAAATTCATTCTTTTCCTTCCACTCCCTCTGGCACTTCTCTCAAATCCAAAGCCTCGTGTCTCTTTATTATCTCTTTGCAGACATTCTTTCCCCATCACTCTCACGATTCCCCCGACGTGCACGCACACACACGCTCACACACATACACACATACTCTCACTCTCAGCCCTGCCCCCTAATCAAAGAACACACAGCTTCCAAAGTCACCTCCACCATGTGCAGCTCTGACAAAGTCACTTTGGGGTCAGAGAATGCTGCAAAAGCCTGGGCTGCCCACCCGGCGGACTACGCGTCCATACCCACCCTCACTCCTGCCACTCATCTCTGCCCCTCCTGGACAGGGTCCCTACTAGTCCCTGTGCTTGGAAATGCCGCAGCCCCTCCTGTGTTCCCACCCACCAAATCTAGATCAACTTCCAAATCTCTCATGCTAACAGGGATTTTCTTTCCTCTGTTCTTCAAGGTCCTTTTGCAAAGTCTGCCTTGTGTATTTCCTGTGAGTACACTAGCCTATAGGTTCCTTACATTAATGCATCTATTGGGAGTGGACCCCATCTTTTTTCTCCTGATTCAGCATCTATTTACCACTTCACATAGTAAGCATATGAGGCACAAACTGCTAACTTCCAACCTCTACCTCTCTCTTTCAGGAACAGAATGGCTGACTTCTAGCTACACACATGGCCACCTGGTAAAGGTCACATTTCCTGGCCTCCCCTGTGTTAGCTCTGGCCCTGGGTGTAAGTCACTGATGGTAAGTGAATCAAAGGGACGTCAGCTTCCAGATTTTTCCCTAAAAGGGAAGTGTGGTCTCCCTTCCCCATCCTCCACCCTCTGGCTGGAATGCAGATGTGCGGGCCAGCCTTCCCGTCCAAATGGAGATGAGCAAAGCACACTAGTAGGACGGAAAGAGGTCCTCCCGGCTCACACAGGGCCACTTCCCAGCCAACTGAGCTGCCTACGCACAGGGGGGCACGAGAGAGAAAGACATTTCCACTGTGGTTAAGCCACTGTTCCTGCAAGTCTGCCTTGGAACAGCTGCATTTACAAGGGGCTTAATACATGTTCACTGAATTAGATTAATGGATGATAGATTCCAAGTTTGTACAGGAAAAAAGAAAATTGAGGGGTTCTTCCATCATGTGTATAGATTTTAGATTCAGAAAATTGTACCTTGCAGAGCCCAGCCCCTGGTGCCTCATCAAACAGAACGCTCATCAGAAACTGGACTAACCCTGACTTACTTTGTCGATTAAGTGCCTGTGTTCCAAGATCAGACACACTCCAGCTGTGCCAGGAATCAGCTTCACCGGCAGGCCTGGGTGAGTGTGGTTGTTCGCTTGGCCTGGGAGGCTTTGCCACATTGGGGAAAACAAGTAAAAACTAGACATTTACCAGAACAGTGTAACCAAGTGTGGCTGCTTAATCAGAGCCCAGCAAGTGTCTTTTCAGAAATACCCACAACCCCGTGTCCTTTGACGTTCTCTCATGTTTAATCTTCTAATCTTCCACAGTGGCAGAAGCTCTAAGGAGTCTGGGCATCACACTGATTAAGAGTCGTTTCCTCATCTATTAATCCTGCCACTGTTCACCTGCCCCTACCTTGGAGCTGATCCTCCAAGATGCTCCCAGTAAGCAGCAAACTCCCAGCCTGAGGCTGCTCCCGGGATAGCCGGGACAAAGCCCCAGAGATGGGCCATGCTGCAGCATTTAGCAGAGGCCCCCAGACCTCCCTGAACTGTCACCTCCCCGACCGCTAGGCTTGCATCACACTTCTTACAGGAACTGTGCACCACATGTCGAGTGAAATCGGAGCTACAGGAAATGAGCCAGATGCCTGGGCTAGAGGGACGGCTCACTGTCAGCCAGAGGGGGGCGGACAGCACAGGGGCAGCCACGCGTGCCAGTCCAAGCCCTGGCAAACTGCACAGGAGGCTGTGTCACCCAGTCTAGGGACGGGTTAGGGCTTGGCTTCTGGAGACCAGCTTGTTTTTTTTTCCTAAGCAAGAATCACGGAAGATACCAAGTTGCTTCTCTCTCCGCTGTGTATACATACGTGTGTGGCACATGTACATGGTCATTTTAAGCATGGCCATGTGGCCATGAACCAAATAGTCTGAGGGCTCTGTGACATCCAAGAGGAAAAGCGAGCTCAGTACACAGACCCAGCTCTGGAAAGAAGTCCAGACACGAGGTCTAGGAAGAGCCCCTGACTCAGCAGCTTAAACCACGCATCCCGCCAGGGTGCGGCATCTAAACTCGGGTGACAGGCTCTCCCGGGAGTCTCAGCAGCCAGGTCTGGGATTGCCCACACAGCCTCATCCTCACCTTCCTCCTGCTCAGATCTGAACCGCTGACCACTGGGTCCAGACCTTCCCTCTCAGAAGACACATCAACAAACTCGCATTGCTCTTTAACCTTCCTTTCCCCCCAAACCTCGTGTGCAGAGTCTCAGCTCCTCCCAGGGGGAGGGAGCTCAACATCTGCTCCTTGGGTCTCCAGGGAGGGACGACCAAGGCCGGCAACTCCAGGGCAGGGCACTTAATCCGCTGCTTGGATTCTCTGTGGGGGGTGCCTTTTCTCCACACTTCACAAGGGCCACAGTCAAGTTGCGCCCACTGTCAGATCCAAAGGCACCTGCCAAATTTTGGCTGCTTGTCCCCAGGTGTGAGGAGAAAAGCAGACACCGGCACCCCGTGTGTCCCAAGGCAAACTGCCACCCTTCTCTTCTCTCCACATCTCCTCGCCTCTAGGACAAGGCCAGTAACCAAGCCAGCCAGTGGAAATGAACTTGTAACAAGCAGAGAGAAATGAAACGCTTAAACTACTTCTTCACCCCTGCTGGAGACAGCAAACGCTGTCCTTATCGCCAGGCGACTGGAAAGATGGCGCCAGTCTCTCTCAGACTGCCCAACACCCTGAGTCCCACCCGGCATATCCCCTGAGCTCCAGACCACCTTCCCTGGGGGCCCTATAGCAAAAAACCTGGCTTTATACACGACGGCTTCCTCCCACAGCGGGAGAATTGGACGGCTTCCACTTGTTGGCATCAGGAAGATGCTGACCTTCTGACTTGGGCAGCAGGCCCACAGCCCTGGTCCAGCATGTACACGGGGGCAGGCCCACCTGCTCTAGGAGGGGTTCCTATTGCCCCCTTTCCTCCCTGCAGGGCTCAGCAGGGATCCCCGCCTCCTCTCCATCCTCTCCCCCTGTTCCCTCCACTGGAGGGGCTCCACAGCCCCTCTGATGCTCCAGCCATGTCCCATGGCCTTGGTCCCCGGCCCCCTGCCTGGCTGCTCTCCCTGCGGGCTCCTCCTAACATTCCTGGCCCCGTCCGTGTATGCCTGCTCTCAGCCTCTGCAATCCTGCCGATTTGGTCTGGTCCCCTCCCGGCACCCTCAGCCTCCGTCCTCTCCTAGTGCTCGTTCTGTCCACTGCACCCGTCCCCTCTGAGGAGCTATCGCTTTCCCACACGTGCTGCTTATGCCTCCTTTCCCCTCTAGAGTGGGAGTTCCCTGAGGACTTCTTTGTTCTCTGCCGTGAACAGAGGTTCTACAGCACCTAGAACATGCCAGGGAAATAGTAATTGATGCTCAAATTGATGCATTAAGTAAATGGAGGAAATACTATCACTACTAACCTGTGGGGGTGCAAGTACCCCCGGCATGAACAGGGGAGGATTAGCAAGCTGTCCCCCAGACAGAAGTACCCAGACGCCTCACACCACACCAGTTTGCTGGGGCTGCCCTAACAGACCGCCACAGACCGGTGGCTTCGCCTTAGAAATGTCCTGTCTCACAGTTCTGGAAGCTGCAAATTCAAGATCAAGGTGTCAGCAGGATTTGTACCTTCTGTGGGAGTGAGAGAACCTGTTTCCTGCCCCTTGTCTAGTTTCTTATGGTTTGCTGGCAAGCTTTGCTGTTCCTCAACTTGTAGAAGCATCACCCCATCATCTTCACTCGGCATTATTCCTGTGTGTATGAGTGTGCACGCCCACATTCTCCCTTTTTATGAATACCCCGATCATATTGTATTGGGGCCCACCCTAATGGCCTCCTCTTGGCTACTTACATCTGTGATGACCCTATTTCCAAATAAGTCACATGCTGGGGGTATGGGAGTTAGAACTTCAGCACATGAACTTCAGCACATGAGGGAGGAGAGACACAACCCATAACACTCTTACCTTGTGTGGAGGCCGGAAGGTTGCCTTTGGGACAAATGTCCTCTCTTTCTGGCCCTCTCTCTGCTTCTCAAAGGAAGGAACATGGGCATGAGACGGCACAGGCACAACACCAGCCTGAAAGCCTATGTCTACCTTCCCCAGGTTTCCTATCCGAGGACCGTGTCTGGGGGCCACTTGCCCTCCTGGTGCCCTGCAGGCCCACTGATTGTCCAGCCCCTGGTCTGGACCCAGTCTGTTTCATCAGGAAACATTACCCGAGGCCTTTGGCCTAGCTACTGCTCACTGGGGAGACACAGAAGCACCCCAAGATGAACCTCGCTTGAATGGCACTCCTTAGACTCTAAGGCTTAGAGAGAGCATCAGCCTCAAACCCAGACAGGGGGAATAATCGTCAATGGATCCCTCCTGCAAGGGAGGCTCGTGGAAGATGGGCTCGGACTGCACACACTGCCACCCAAGGCTGGGGACAGGCCTGGAGAAATTTCCTGAGAGCCTAGGGCAGGTACAGCTGCCAGCCCCTAACTAGGGCACCATGCATTCGGTTCCCGACACAAACGCTTTGAGAAAGAGAAATGAGAAGGTTTACCTGGAGCACCAACCAATATATCCTCTGCAAACAGCACATAGATCTTTGGGAAACTCATGGGATTTATTACAGAGTTGCCCATCAGCATCGCACGCGAGGCTGGTGTCAGAGTCTCACCATGAGCCCCGTTCTCAGTGTTTTATAACCCGCAGTAAATCAGTGGGGGAGGCCCTCCTAGAGCCTCACCCGGTTTCAATCTGTGTGCATTTGCCCCCAGAAAGGGCACTAAAAAATACTGAGAATGCTGTCATTTTTACAACCCATGGCTTTTTTATTTTATTGGAACTAAAACTGAATATTTGAAACTCAATAGTATAAGTGTGTGACCTCAATAAAGCCTGAGCCCAAATTTTCTAGTACTGCCTACAAAATAATATTTCCTTCTCTGCTTGTAGAAAGGATAAGGTAACTATTATGTCCCACTACATGCAAAGAGAGTCTTAGCTGAAGGAGGAAAACCTTCCCGGAATGTTCAGGAACATGCAGGTGGTGGCCTACAGGGGGTTGTTTTCACATCCCCCATTCCTGTGGTGGTGCCTGCTGCAGCAGGGGCAAGAGACCCAGAAGAGCTGGGGCTTTCAGCAGAAGGTAGTGAGTGGCAACTTTTCTCCTGCTCAGATTTAAATTAGAGTACAAAATTTGCATTCTGTCCCCTCAGGGCCTGGCTCAGGTGACCAAAGCCTCAGGTTTGAAATAGTTCTGCTCCAAGGAACTGGAGGTCCAAATCCCTGAGGGATTTCTGCTAGGCCCAGCATCCTTGGGAGACACGTCGTGGAATAAACACGATTTAGTGAAGGCAGACCTTCCAAGGAGATCTCTGGAAAGGAGAGGTGGAGGCTTGCAGGAAGATGTGAAGGGCCAGAGTTTTCTAAGGGTTTTTTGGCGTCTTTGCAAGATGTCATGCTTGTAAAACTTTAAGGAAAGCAGAGAGAGCTCAGAGTTATCTGTGTGCCCAGGCCCCCACCCCTCCTCATCTTCCTGCGAACCCTCTCTCATCTGCTTCCCATCTCCCTCCGCCACCCTTGGAGTGCAGTTCTTAAGAGCAGGCGTGCTTCTGCTGAAAGCCTCTTCCAGCCTGGACATGGGCCTTGCCCTCTCCCAGCCACAGTCTGTGGGAGGGGCAGTTCAGCTCGGGGGTGACAGCTGTGCACTTCACCGTCAGCCCACCAGTGTGTAAATCCTGGCCCCTCCCTTCCCTCTTGCCCATGTGGCCTGGGGCACCTTCCATGGCCCACACCAAAAAGTAGGCTTGTCTCTGCATTTTCAAAAACATCCCAGTTATCAAAATTTTTAAAAATAAAACAAAAGATTGCCAGTTATCAAGTCTAAGGCATTGCCATAGTTTCCTGCTGCCCCGAGTTGGAGACTTGCAGGACAAAGGGGTCTCTAAGGAAGCTCCCCGGTAGCCTTTTAACTCCCCAAGCTGAAGCAGCAAGGAAGCATCAGTGGCTGAGGCGCCACAATATCTGGGCAGTATAGACACAAGCCATTGCCCTCACACTCCCCAACTTCCCACGGTTCCCCACAGGCTGGTGAGAATTTCTATGGCTTTGCAGGGGCCCTTGCTGTTGGGGCTGTAACCTGCAGGGGGAAAGTCCAGAGGGCCATGGAGAGAAGGCCAGAGGCAGGGCAAGAGAGGAACCCTGTCCCAAGTTGGAGTTCCCAAGGACAGAGACTAGTGTGCATCATGTTAATTAGGGCACACTCATGGGACAGATGCCTGTAGAAGGGACAGGAAAGGGCCAGGGGGGCAGAGAATGAAATTGGGCTGTGACACAATCTCAGCAGAGGCCTCAGGCGACCACACAGGAAGTCTCAGAGCTGGGGTGATCCTACAGAGTTGCCCCAAGTCGGGAAGGCAAGCCAGTCCTTCCCAGCTCCTCTGAGGATCAGCCATTGGATATGGGTTGCATTGGGAAGGGGTCTGGGCTCCCAGAAAGGGTCAGTCTTTGTCCTTGGATCCCAAAGGGAGCTGTGGGCAGCACGTCACAGTGACCACCACAAGCCCCAGCAGGACCACCTCTTCCCTCATAAGCGGAAACATTTCTCACCACATTTGGGGAGCCAGAGATCTTTAAGGGGTAGTACAATTAAGAGAGAGAATTTCATTTTGACCAGGGATGCTCCCAGGCCTATTCCTGCCATTCAAGCCGGAACTGTGCCCAGTCACCCACTGCACTAACAAACAGCAAGAAGATTTCATATCACAGAGTTGCAGAGTCTGAAAAAAATAAGGAGATCATCTGATCTAACTCTCACCCAGGTGAAGACCCCCACTGCATCTCCATAGCATCCCCTGCCTCTGCCTGAGTGTTCTGGGGCTGGGGACAGTGGGGGAGGGGCTCCCTCTACAACATGCTTGACGCCGCTATTCATTAAACCTCTCAGAAAGAAAGATCACACTTAGAATGCACTAAAGAAATCCCTCAGTTATAGATCATTCTTCACCCATTAGAAGACAAATATTCTGTTTCTTTCCGCGTTCACCACCCACGTGCCTCCTGAACCTTCATTCATTCTTTGGACAAGCATTGCCTTCCCACCTCTTCCTCCTAAGCCCTTTCATGCACATTGAGTGATTCAGTCTTCCTAAGAGTCTTTCCAAGGATAACATGGTCAGCATTGTTATCCATGGTTCTTGCCCTTGGAAATCACGGAAGATTTTGCAGAAAAGGTCTACAGGGAGTTGGGTGTGAAAGCATGAATAGGAAGACTCTTACCCCAGAGGAAATGGCATTGCAGGCTGCAGGAGGACTTAGACACACCTGGAGCACCAGAGAGCTTAGCAGGTTTGTGGAAAGCTTCAGATGTGGCTGAAGCAGTGGTTCTCAACTGGGGACAGTTGCTCCCCGGAGCCAATTTTGTCATGACTTTGGGTGTGTACTACTGGCATCTGGTAGGTGGAGGCCAGTGATGCTGCTAAACAACCTAAAATTCACATGACAGTCCCCACACACACACAAATTAATGCTGAAGATGAAAGATTCTGTGCCAGATCATTCGAAGAGGGCAGGGATGGTGAACAGGTAAATTGGAACTAGATTCTGAAGGGCCAAGTTAACTCCCTGCGGTCAACAGGGTTTTAGAGCCTGGCTTTAGTAAGATCACTGAAGAATAATTTCGAGCATGCAGAGCCAGACATCTGGGAGAGATTTATTCATTCTTTTGCTTAATGAGCATCTATTATATACTAGTCTCTGTGCTAGTTTCTAGGATGTAATAATGAGTAAAATAGATTCAGTCCATGCCCTTGGGTTTTTATAGTGAGGAAGAGAAATACTATTTTCATAAGCCCACAAATATGTCACCACATGGTGAAATGAGGCAACAGGACCAATCAAGGAAGTTTCCAAAGAAGACAGGTTGCAGCCGCTGTCAGAAAGATGAAGAATCCAGACGAGAGGTCAGGTGAGTCTTTATGGGCAGGATGAAAGAAAGGATGAGCCAATCCAATATAAAATTGTAGAGGCAGAATCCATGGGACTCTGTGGGCATGCTGTCATAGGCGAGTCAGGGAAAATCAGGGCCCTGCCAGGCTCTGAATTCAGGCACATATTGGGGGAGGAGGTGCATGTGTTAAAGGGGTGCTCATTCAGCTGAGAAATGCAGAAGAAGAAACTGGGGGCTTAGAGTGGCACTATCCACCTCAAATAGACAACTTGCCAGCACATGGTGGTCCCTGGCACCCTTTGGAGCCTGTAACACACTGAAATAGTCCAGTGACAAGCCACTTGTCAGAGCTGTTGCCTTTTCTCTCTCCCATTTATTTCATTTCAACCTTGTTGCTTCTGGAAGAGCCCTTGGAGATGAAGCCCTGAACCCAGAGGGCCTGAGGGGCAACCACGAGGTCCCCCAGCCTCCCAGTGACTCAGCTAAAGCTAATCCAAAATCCCAGCCCTGAACACAGCACAGTGAAGGCAGAGCTACATTTCACATTCCCCAAACTGAGATGTCCCCACCAAATGGGCTCAATTGATTCAGAAGCATTTCAGTACCTTTGTCCCAGAAGGCGAGTCATACAAGAGACTGCAGAGCTTGCAGAAAGGCTGAAGTCCACCCAAAAAGCAAAGAGAACCTCTGAATGAAGCCCGGGCATCTCACCAGGAGAGGGCACAGACAGGTGGCCCACGCTGCCCTGTAGGCCAGCCAACGCCCCAGGGATGAGAGTCTCCGTGGACACTCCCCATCTAACCAGCTGTTCAACACGACCCTTCCAATCTCCAAGTGCTTTCCAAGGCCCCAAAACTGAGAACAATGGGTGCTTAATCCGCACCAACTAGAGAGAGATGTTGGATTATCTAGCAAATAGCCTTCTCTTATTCTGGTCTAGAAGTGGGGGGCGGGCAAGGCTGGAGAACCTGCTGCAGTCTGAGTTCAGGAGTGTGAGGAAGCTGGCAGAAGGGACTTCTTCAGAGGGGCTGAACTGTGTCAGAAACTGTCTCCTGGGCATGGGAGATGGAGGGAGGGTCCCCAAGGAAACCACAGTCTGAGGTGCCTCTGGACTATGGTGAGATGGTGTCACTTCTAGATGAGCCCAAGAATCCCTGCAGGAAGCCTGAAAGGGTTAGGGCAGGAGGAGATTCCAACAGAGGGATGGGCCTCTGGACCCAGGAGAGGAAGGTGTTACCCAAGCAAGTCACCACAAATGGGAGCCTCCCAGGAAGGAGCAGGTCTCCAAAGAACCCACAGAAGCACCCACCTCTGGGCCCCCTGCAGAGTACGGCCTCATAGTCTGGACTCTGCACTTTGCCTCTCCTCTCCTCAGGCTGGCCCCCCAGAGGGCCAAAAGAACAGCAATGGGGTGAGTGAGAAGGAATGTGAACACAGAAGAGAGATCTTCCCACTGCGGGCCCCCAGGATCGGGGGATCAGGCCACGTCTATGTGAATGGGTGTGCATGTATGTGTGGGTGTGCGTGTGCATGCACATGTGTGGAGTGTGTACGCACATATGTGGCGTATGTGTATGCATGTGCACTGTGTGTGCAGGCATATGCATGCAAGTGTGTACATAGTATGTGTGCATACACTGTATGCATGTGCAAGTATGTTCGTGTGTACATGTAAGTGTGTGCGGTTGTGAGAATCAGGCAGCATTGAAGATTTGAAATATATGAGTGAGCAGAGCTTTGATTTAGATGTACTAGATTTTTAATATTTGTGGAAAATTAAACTATTTTGGATGATGAAACAGACCTTGCGTGGAAAAGTCCTGTGACCCTCACAGATGTGGACAGAAGAATCAGGCCGCAGCCCCCCACCAAGGGCACCTCAGACAATAAACTGTAGGCACCATGGCAGGAGCAAGGGAAGGCCTGCCAGCGTCTGCAGGGTCAGGCCTAGTCCTGGGCACATTGTGGCCTCTACAAGTACCAAGAAGCCTGCCCGGAAACCCCGAGCCTTGGGGAATGAGGTTGAGACAAAAGGGCTGGGCTTGCTAAAAGGAAATTCCGGGCCTCAGAAGTAAGCCTGAAGCCCCGTGAGCCTCTGTGGCCCAGCCCCCCAGCAGCCTCTGCAGAGCTCGCTCCCGGCCAGGATGTTCGTCCCTCCCCCGGCCCCTCCCACACGGAGGCAGTGGAAATGGCCTTGCTCCCCCCAGGTGGTGAGAACGTGCTGGCTGTCAGCTCCTGCAGGCGCGTTTCCTTCCCGGAAGCTGCTGCTGTCACAAAGGAAGCCCCTGGACCCCCGCACCTCGCCCTTGGCACTGGGGGCAGAGCAGCCGTCTCCTCATGGAGGCCTGTCCTTGCTGGCACTGTGAGAACAATGCCTGGGTCTGCAGGAACTGGCCTGCTTAGTACCCAGAGAAGGGACAGGCAGGAGTGGAGAGGGCCTGGCTCTCAGGGCCACCACGGTGTGACTCCAGGAAGGATGTGGACTGGGGAGGCTGGGCGTGTGGAGGGAGGGTCGGACCGGCGGGCTGACAGGCCCAGGTCTTCGGCGGCATCCTCTCCTGAACGCCACAAGTGAGTCTCTGGGTACGACCAGCGGAGTGACCGCGGAGAGGTGACCTCATGTTCTGAACCCCAGTCTCTTCAACTCCAAAGTGGGGGCAATGTGATCGGTGGATTTGGGGGGACGATTAAATAAGGAGAAGCACGGAAAGGGCCGAGAGGAGTGCAGCAAGCGGAAGGAGGCCGCCGGCGCTGCCAGCTTCTTCCCTTGGTCACCCCACCCTGGGCCAGCAGCAGAGTCCGCTGGGACAGGCGGCTGGCAGCCTCGTCACCATCAGGCCAGCAGCCCCAGGGCTGGGCCCTGTCCCCCCAGATTCACAACAACCTTCTCTCGTAGTCTTAGCGACCTCTTGGTGAGGGGACTTAAACCAAGGCCAGGCACACATGGCCCACAGCTGAGCTGGCCCGCAGATGTGATACCAAGGGGCAGAGCAGGGGGAAGAGGCGGCTCCTTTCCAAAGTCTGGGGGATTCACGACACTCTGCCCAGGACTGTGATGTCCTCAGTCCTGAGCTCTCTGTCCTCCAGTCAGGGGGACCACGCTGCCCTTTCTTCCCCAGGGTGCCCATTTTTCTGAGTTCCACTGAAGATTAGTGGAATCCCTTTGTCCCTTCATCAAACATGTGACTATCACCGATTTTGTGCCACTATGAAGTCTATGTTTCTATGGCTGGGACAGACGTCAGTATCCCTGCATTGTGAACTGGTTTACTGGGTTTGCCACTTGCAGCCTCCAGTGACAGAGTAACTAGGAGTCCTGCTTATGATCCCAGCCTCCCGAAGCCTAGGATCAGCAGAGGCCTAGGATCACCCCACTGGCCCCTCCAGAAAGGCCTCTATGCAAACACTCTCCAGTGACCAGAAGGGGCAGTGCCGGCCTCTGCCTTGCGCAGGACAGTAGCAGCACAGCAGTCTGAAGAAATGCACACCTCCGGTCTCTCCTGCAACATCACCCCACACGTGCCATAACTGAGGGGAGATAAAGGGGCAACTCAGAGCAAGAATGTGGGGGACCAGGGAGCAGCTGCTGAGAAGAATCAAAGGACTTAAAGATGAGAGTTTAGATCAGAAGCGGCTCAGAGTGGAGAAGGTTCACTTGGAGCCAGGTTATCTGGCTGAGCTCTGCTGCTGGAAAGCATGCATCTCCTAGACTGCGGGGACATCACATTCTGGGGCGGGTCATCTACATGTCTTCATTGTTCAATCTCAGGCCCTGGGTAGGAATTTCAGCTACCAGACTTCGTTTCCCCAGGTGGATCAACAGGCTTTGGGGACAGGATATAGCACAGGCCAAGGCCACTGCTTAGCACGGAAAACTCAGTAAGCAAGGCTGTGTCCCCTTCAAGCGCTACCAACCCGGTATTCCTCAGAGGTGACTAGTGATGAGGGCTCCTCCCTCAGAAATGAAATTAAGGGCCCTCATAAAAGGGACTGATGGAGGGTGTTCTCTTTGGCCCTTCTGCTTCCCACCATGTGAGGACACAGCCTCCCACTGGAGGAGGCAGCATTCAAGGAGCACCTTGGAGGCAGAGACCAGACCCTCACCAGGCAATGAAGCTGCAGGTGCCTTGATCTTGGACTTCCCAGCCTCTCGAACTGCTCTTTATAGATTATCTCGTCTCAGATATTCTATTACAACAGCACAGCTCAGGAGCTCTAGAGTTAGTGCATAAGCTATCCCCTGGGGAGAAGGCTGACAGGAGGCTCACTGTAACCCAAAGCCCACTCGGCCTGATCACAGGGGCCTATGCAAAGAGACTCAGGGAAGGAGGAAGACTGGAGATGTCCCAGAGCCACATTGGTGACGAAAAGTGGCCTAAAAGCTACAATAAACCTAGCAAACTTCTAGTTCCAGCCAGGGTAGATCCCTAGATAAGCAGCATCTTCTGAGGTATAGAGATATGTCTCTGTTTCTGGATATGGCAGAAATGTTTCATTCAACTGTCTGCAGCCAAAGAAGCAGCTGAAGGCTGAGAACTCCCTGAGCACGCGATAGCTTCTCGTGGCTGTTGCACTGTGAGCTGTGTCCAGAGCCCCCATGTATTGAGCAAGCACCTTCTCTATTCCAGAAGCTGAGAGGTAGGTCCCTGTTACACGTGACATTATTCAATCCCCACAGACACCAGGTAGGGTAGATACCACTAGCTCCATTTTATAGAAAGGAAAATAGAGTGGAAAATGGCTTAAAGCAGTCATTTTCAACCAGTATGCCATGGCATGAGGATCTTAAGTGTGCCACCAAAATGTTTTAAGATGTTTTAATTACTTTTGAAAGAAGTTCAAAGCATAGTGAGTATATATTTTGATTTACTCTCTTTTTTTTTTTTTTTTTGATCAGCATAATTTAAGTGTGCCACAGAAGCTTAACCATAGGTTCAAGTGTGGTATGAGGTTAAAAACGTTGAAAAACACTGGCTTCACAGAGAAGTAAAGCTCTGTGCCTGGAGCCCTCATGCATGACTACTGGGAATGGAAAATGGTACACTTTGGAAAATATGATGGCTCCTCAAAATGTCAAACATAGAGATGTAACCCAGAAATTCCCCTCCTAGGCATATGGATAAAAGAATCTAAAGCATGTATTCACACAAAATTTGTACATGAATGTTCATATCACCATTACTCATAATAGCAGAAGTGAAAAATCCAAAGTCTACCAACTAATGAATGGAACAACAGAACATGAGTTATCCATACAGTGGAATGTTATTTAGCAAGAAAAGTAATAAAATATTGATACATGTTACAACATGGATGAACTTGAAGATATAATGCTAAGTGAAAGAAGCCAGACACAACAGACCACATTTGATTCCACTTATATGAAATGTCCAGAATAGGCAAAGTCTATAGAGACAAAAAGAAGATTAGTGGTTACCTATGGCAGAGGATGGGAATAAATGGAAAGTGACTGTTAATGATCATAGAGTTTCTTTCTGTAGTGATGAAAATGTTCTAAAATAAGATAATGATAGGCTGCATGATTCTGCAAAATATACTTATTAATAACAAGCATTGCATTGCATAACCTAAATAGAGGTATCTTAGAGCCAAAAATTATTTCTCAACAAAACTGTTTTTAAAAAAACTTCACATGACTGGTCAAACCCTGTGGATACCTGTGCCTACAAAGTAACCTTTGATTTTAGTGTTTAAGGCTGCTTTTCAAAGGAGAGCGAAACCAGGGTTATCTGTGTGTTATTGTAGAAAGCGCCGAGCTCCAGTGACAGCCAGATCTGAACTGTGTGACCATGAGTAAGTTACTTAGTCTCTCTGTGCCAATTTCTAAGACTTTTATGAGGATAAAATGAGATCACATGTGTGACAAACTCCTGTATATGTTAATTATAACCCTCCCATTTCCTAGGAGAGCAAGTCAGAATAACAAGCCAGGGTCTCAGCCCTGGCAAGGGAAGAGGCCATGAGTCATGGGACCACAACAAGAACTTAGGAACAGAAATAAAGCTGAAGCTCATCATAACTCCTGGGGCCTAACAAGAGGACCCAGGCTCAGTAACAACTCTGAAATTTGAGACTTGCGTCTGACAACCAAGCAATGATACCACTGAGCCTTAGGCTGGTAGAAGCTAGTACACGCCCTTCTTCTCTGGTTAAGCTTGGTTCTGCAATTTCTGGGAGGCCTGGGGAGGGTATGCAAGCCACAGAGGTAGGGCGTGGAAGACATCAGAAACAGAGAAAGAAGGTGGACATTTTCAAAGAAAGCAACAGGAGACATCAGTTATCTCAGGCCTTTAAAGATTTTCCACATCCCAAATAGCCATTGAAACCTACAAAGACCTGTTTTGTTCTTGCAAAATAGTAAAAAACAAAACAAAACAGCCAGATAGACAGAGATAGGGGCCCTACTGAGATTATCTATAGCTTCCATCTTCTCATTCATTTATTCCCAGAATCCCATTCCCAAATCCAAATTCTAAGCCCATGGCCCCAGAACACTCCTTGTCCCCCAGACCTTAAAGGGCAAAAAAGGAAGCTTCTCTACATTCAGTCAGCAGGCTCTGCTGGTTCTTCTGTCTTCTTTAGCAGTTTTAGCACTTATCCTTTTTTTTTTTTTTTTTAAGAGAAACAGGGAAAGCAGAGGGAAAAAAAATGTGTGTATGGTTAAAACCTCAGCTCCTGATTTTGAATTCAGTCAGCCCACTTACGATTCAAGAATAGTACCATTCTCAGTGATGTCAGAGCTAGAAATACAGATAATAATAAGTACCTCATAGGATTACCGTGGAGACCGAATAAGATGGTGACCCAGTTGAAAAAAGTGCAGATTCGGAGTCAGGCTAAAACAGGCCTGTGTCTAACACTTCGTTAAACCTCAAATACCAGCCTCAAAAGGCTGTTGGGAACGACCAGTTCCGACCGTCCCAGTGCAGCACCTGCGTTACTAGGCCTTGGTGAGCAGAAGGAAGTGGGAAGCACTTTGCACCGTGATGGGGACAGCCAGGGGTCCCAGGGACAACAGGATGTGAGTGAGAGAAGAACTAGAAGTCTCACTCTGGAAGAGCCAAAGGAAGACCTGCCAGACAGGCAGGTGCCCCGGGGGTGCTTCAGGAAGGAGCCAGGTGCTGCATCACAGAAACTGGGCAACCTGGTGGAGGAGGGGGGCTGGGGTCAGAGGAGGACGCGTCCTGACACGTGCATTTACAAATATGAGAGGGACCAACCTTCTAACCATGATCAGCAATATTTGCCCCCACTTGGCGGCAGCTGCTCTGTCCAGCCCATTCCCAAAGTCCAGAATTCTGTAAGACCCGTAGAAACGCAGCGGTTTAGAAGAGTTCACCACCCAACTCTTCTTCTATCTCAGTCTGAAGCTTCTATTGAGCTCTTAGATTCGCTAATAAAGAAAGAGGCCACTGCTTACATCCCGAGCCTTTTGTGCGTACTGTTTCTGCCTCAGTGGGTTGCAGGTTTTCTGCAGAGAAAAAAGACAGCCACTTCTATTAAGCCTCTTTGTGGTCCTCAGCTTTTCCCCCAACCTTCTTGATGACAAGCTTCTCTCCCCCTAGTCACACACCTTCATCTCAGAAGCCAGAGTGGAGAGGTTTCCAGATCAAGGCAAAGGATACCTGGGAAGAGGCTATAGGTGAGGTGGTGGGCTGGGGTAGCGCTGAGGACTAGGGAGGATATCTTTTTAACAAAAGGTGATTCTCACTAGGGCATTAAAGAGTGTATGATGAGCGGGAAATGGTGCGTATTTCTTCAGGTGGACTTAAGATGCTAATTTGGAGGCAAAGGGCGCTCAGAGCCAAGTTAAATGAGCCAGAGAAGCCAGAAAATGGAGCGACCCAGGGAAATGGTTAAAGAAAAAGGTGGTGTAAACCCGAGGCTCTTAAAGATGTATCAGAGCTTGGGTTAAAAGAACATTAGTTGATCTAAGTTCATGGTATAGAATATTAAAGATGAAAGTAAAAAGTCTCCCTTCTACACTTGTATCTGAACCAAGCAGATCCCTTAACTAGATTAACAATTTCTTGTCATTTCTTGCCATTGTTACCAATTTCTTGTGAAGACTTTGAGTGATAATCTATACTTCTTTAAGCAAATATTATATATAGAATATGTATTATTTATATAGAGAGACTCTTCTCCACTCCACAAATGGAAGTCCACCATGTGTCTTGTTCTGACTTACTTTTTCTGCATTTAACAAAGTATCTAGGAAACTATCCAAAATCACTGATTATTTACAGTTAAATATGCCTATACTATTGTCATTTGACCTCCAGTTGTAAATATTAGGAAGTCATTTCATTTGTTTTTTTTCCTTTCAGAACCTTACATCTTGCTCAAAAAAATATTATTTCTGCACAGAAATGGCATATAACACTTATGCACAATTTCTGCAAGTGTTTTAATTCTCAGTCCTGCAATTGAATGGATTCAAAGCTCACCATCTCTCCTTTTGCCAAAGTTTCTCCATTGATCTCTTGATTGAAAAAGTTTGCTCTTTTCAAAAAGAAGTTCTGTCCACAGAGCTATTGGTCCTGTCTCAACAGGTTTCCTGGGTATAAAATTCTTGGATCTCTCATTTTCTTTTCATGATTTGGAAAAGCATTGAGTATTGTTGAGGAGAAGTTTAACATCACCTTGTATAGGCCACTTTTCCTCTTTTTCAAGATGCTCTCAGGATTCTTTATCTTCGAATTCTTGTTACTTTACCATGATTTGGGCAGTGTGTCAATTTCTTTGGAACCTGCTATGTCATCGTAGTACAAACTCAAGCCTTCTTTTATTTCTGTAATGATTCTTCAGTCATAACTTTGAGTACTCTCTGCTTGCTTCACTCTTTTCTATAGGATGCTGTCTGGATCTCACTGAACTGACATCCTTGTCCATTATTTTCACATTGTTCTTGCCAAACTGTTCTTCATTTCCAACTCTTTTTTTTTTTTTTTTTTTACTCCTTTTTCTTGTGTTTCCCTTGCAGCACATTTGTGTAGATCCTGTACTGATTCTTACCTTTCAATGCGGCTAGTTCTCCCTGGCCAGCCTTTTGCAGGACAATCCTATGGGACAGCCCAGCTGGGTTTTAGACCAGCAGAAGTTCTCTGTGGTCACAAAGTTGTGGATGTGAGTGAGTTATTTTATCCTTCATAGAAGTCAGCAGTTACAAGGCTGTGCATCATTTGGCATCTCTCCTCCCCGTCCTCTCCCACAAATCACCTCCTTCTGGGATGAGTTACATGTGCTCCTCACTTAGCCTCTTTACCTCTGCCCTAACTAGTGTCAAACAGGGGCCAGAGAAGATCCTACCACCTGCTGATGAACCCCATTGTCACCGATTGTACGAAGGGAGGGCTGATGGTGCTCCTTGGGATGCGACTTGGGTTGCTTCTTTATTTGCAGTAGGGTTGTGCCTTTGACAGCTCGTGAGAGGAGGAGGGCCCAGCAATGCCTTTGTCTTCAATAACACCACCACGTGGAGAGAGGGAGGCTGCACAGGACTTACTGGGTGGTTCAAAGGCCCCTGCCACCTGTCCCGTAGAGCAAAGCCCACCTCACCGTGGTTTTAATAATCAGCCAGAGTCCCAGACCCTGCTGTGGGTGAAATCAAGCATTTCTACCACATCACACAATCTCCTTCCTTCGCTTCTGTGCTTCACAATCTCTCATAACCTCAGTCATAGCTTTAATTGGAGAATTGAGACAAGCCAATTTTGGAGATTTATTGTTGAAAGGTTACATTCGCTCCCTGACTAACAGACATGGAGGCTTTCTCCCCTCAGAGTTCCCAGAACCAGAAGCACCAACTGACTGGGTAAAAGTCAGGTGGGGATATTTTTAAATAGCTCCTTAATTAAAAACAAAAAGGCAGCAGCCTCTGAGGGCTTGTCCAATTTGCTCCTCTTTGCACTTGGGCAGGCCAGTCGGGGACTCCTGAGTCACCAAGTCAGTGAAGCAGGAAGTCATTTGTTACCTGGAGTGAGAACGTGGTTAGAAAAGCCTTAAAAATACAGAGGGTCCCTGACTTAGGATTAAGGTCCACTGAGGATTTTGGAACTTGGTGATGGAGTGAAAGCAGTATGTATTCAGTAGAAACTTGCTGTGGGCACCTATACCACCATCCTGTTTGTTTTTTTTTTTAATTTTAAATTAATATGAGGGTACAAATGTTTAGGTTTCATTGTTTTCAGTTCTAAGATAAAGTTCAAGTTGCTGTTGAGCCCGTCACCCAGGGTTGTGCTGAGCACCCTCACATTGGGCACATGAGGTGAGATCCACCAATTGCCCTCGCCCCTCTGGCCAGTTGCCCTCCCTCCTCCCAACCACCCTGTGTTTCACTTTCAGCATAAGATTCAATGAATTCCGTGAGATATTACACATTTTATAAAATGGGCTTTGTGTTAGATGATTTAGCCAGCTATAGGCTAATGTTAAGTGTTCTGAGCGTGTTTAAGGTAAGCTATGATATTTGGGAGATTAGCTGTATATTTTCAGTTTATGATATTTTCAATTTACGATGGGTTTTTTGGGACATAACTCCATCGTACATGGAGCAAGCCATCTGTGTAGGAAGCCACCTTTTTTTTTTTTTTTTTTTTACTAAGGTACTTGTGCATAGCAAGACCAAGTCCCACCAGAAAGGCCTCAGAGGGAACGAACCCCTTGATGGTTCAGAGACACTGTCGTCATAAAGCGTGTGGGGGGACTTCAGAGCTGCCAGACCAGCTGCTCCTGCTCTGGAAGAGGCACTTGAGAAGGTCACCGAGACAAAAAGAGACACACCACCCCCACTTCAATTTCACCTGAACCGCAGGCAGGATACTGACGAAAGCCCAGGGGGACCTGAAGGGCAAAGAGCCCTTGGCTGGCCATTCTCTACCTCGCACTTTAAAGAAATGTTTTCACACATCATCATCGGTTCTGAGCCCCTCCAATCTCCTAGAGTGACAGCAATCAAAATTGATTTGGGGAATTTCATCCACAAATTAGATTTCCTGGTTCTCAATATGGAAGCTCAGTGGCTCTGTCTCTCTGCCAGTGAGGGAACCTGAGGATCTGAAGTGTCACACGTAAAGGACAGAAAGGCATCTGATCACCAGCCCAGCGGAGCAGCTCAGAGGCGTATGCAGGTGCAGCTGCAGCTCTGGGGGCGCCCGACCTGTCAGGGCCACCCACTCGGAAAGTTTTGGAGACTCCTTCTCCCAAGGTGGCCCCCTAGTATTCTCCAGGCTCACTTGTCTTCTTTAGGTGCTGTGCACATGGGCTACCAGACCGCTTGCCACAGGCGGCCTACCTTGTGTAAAATTTTGCTCCAAGACAGCTCCTTCACTGAATGGTCTGTCCTCATGGTTCTCACGGGGAGGAAGCTCCGCCAGTGTCCAGCCTGTGGTGCTCTCTCTGTCCTTACACGTGGCGTCCCTGTGTATCCCGCTCCCTGCCACGGCCGCACACGCCAGTTCTCTGGGTGGGTAGATGGGACTCACAGAGAAGCGTTTCTGTGAAGAGCTGCTGGCAGAGAGGAAGGCAGGTTTGGAGGCTGGGGGCTGCGATTGGCTTTTCCCAGACTCCACCCTCCAAACCTATTTTTCCAGTTCCTCCTGTTGCATAATCAGTTTTGCATGTAACCCTTGGGGAAGTTGGATGTGAGGGAAAAATGAAAATGATCTTTAAAACTGTGTTGCTTACGCAGATTTCTGCATTCCCTGCTCAGAGTCAACAATCACTAGGTCTGGGTTGGGGGCCGGGAATTAGCCTGCCCCGACGTCCCTCAGCTGGTCCTGATGCAGGCAGCCCACAGGCCAGGCTCCGACAAACACTACACTGCTATACTAGGGGATTCAAATATTATGTAGATTAAAAGACTCATCAGTGGGTTTGTATTCCCCGCCCACTACGCTGCCAACCAATAGCCAGAGAGCAGATGTGAAGACAGACTCTGGATGAGTCCACTGGGACAGAGGCAGGAAATCCTGGACTGCCCATCACTGCGCTGTTAGGTGAGCTAGTAAGCTTCTATCTAATGTCAAACACACATGTGTAGGCAGACAGACAGACAGGCAAGACAGACAAGTTGGGTTTCCTTAACTCCACTGAGAATTAAATTGATCATATTGTGTCATTCTAATTGAGCAAAAATGTGAAATTTCAGATAGTTGTTCCATCCACCTTGCTTCATTGATTTTTAAATTAATTTTGGTAATTTCCTTCAGGATCAAAACTATATCTTAAATTTGTTTGGATCCGCTGCAGTATTTGAAAAATAAAATAATTCCACGAGAAGCAGGAGCGCCTTGACTGCTTATGCGTGTGACTCAGAGCCAGTTTCCTGAGTTTGAATCTGCCACCGATTTGCCTTGTGACTTTGGACAACCTTTTTGAGTCTCAGTTTCTTCACTGGTAAAATGAGGACGACGATAATAACACATGCCTCGGAGGATGTTGTGAGGAACGAACGACTTAATCCATATAAAAATGCATAGACACTGGGCCTGGAACACAGCTGAGAGTGAAATGTGGCTACCAAGATTATTGTGATAGATATTACGGAGATAATAACAAAAGCCCTATTGGAGGACCAAAGTGTGGTCACTGGCCCCTCGTGTCTTTCAGAGTCTGTGGATGTATGCAGTGTGCTGTTCTAAAACAGAAGCAATGTTCATACCATTCCGAAGGTGATTTCATCTTTTCTACAGTTTGTGTTACTCCAAGGAACATATTCACGAGGCAACAGCCCATTTAAATACCATCCACGCAGGAAAAACAAAATTCCTCTATACATGCCTCTGTTTGAGGGGCTCACATTCTTTAAGTTAGAATTTATCGATGGACCAAAAGAATTGTTTTCCCCTGAATGTTAATACAGTGACATAAGACCATTTCTTTCAAACAGCAGACTTTCCCCCCTCTTCCTACTTCTACCTTGATAGGAAGGTGTTTCCATTTGGCTCTGAGTGCAAGAGAAGAGGAAGCAGGCTGTCTTCTTCCTTTCCCATTTGAGAACTGGGTTCTCTGTACGGGAGTGATTTACTTCATTATAGCCCAGACTTTTACCCAGAGGGCTCTAGCGCTAACATGGAGTCACCAGGCCTGTGAAACAAAAACACACCTCAAGTTTTACAGCGTATGTGGACATTTAGGAAGTCACATTTCTCATTTGGCTACCCTCTCAACTTTTCTGTATTTTAAAAAGTTTCAGAATAAAAAGTTAGGGAAAAGGGAAAAAAACAAGAAAAATTTAAAAATAACAGTAGGGAAGAATAGGGATTATTGCTTTCTTATCTAAGCCACCAAGTTTCTCCAAAATGTAGAAAATGTAAAATTCTCGCCAAATGACAGCACAGGGTAGGCGAAGTTCAAAATATTCATAACACAGTTATATTTGTAAGGCTGCCCATCAGTAGGCTATTATTGTTCCTGGCACGGAAGACACAAAGTGATGATTACACAGCTGAAAATAAATCTCTTCTCTGGAATCCCACATCCCAATAAATACAGGTGCCCTGCCTGGCCATATCTGACCCTTCTCCCCAGGCCGTCATGGAATCTTTTTTGGAGTTTTCCAAACTAAATGCAAGAGAAGACAGACCTTCTCTGGTGGAGAAGCAGTGAGATGTGGGGATCCAAAGCTTGTTTTCTATTCATGGAGCAACTAGTCTAAGAGAATAAAGTCAATATGCAGGGAACAAAGATAAGAGCTCAGAGGACTGAGGGCTGGAACAAGCCACCAATGAGAGGTCGGGGAGATGAAGGAAGATGGGAAAAGGGGTCTGTCCTGGGAACAATTCAATCAGGGAAATGATTTTCAGGGCTCTCTATTCTGAATCAAATTACCTTTATTCATTCCCTGTCTCCTGGTTATAAATAACATTTTAAAACGAAAGACTCCTGATGTTTAGATCTAGCCTTGAGCTTTTTCCTGAACTAACTCCTATTTGACAGTTCCACTTGGGTGTCTTATAGGCATCTTAAATTTAAAATCCCCCAAACTGAACTCCTAATCTTCCTCCAAAACATTTGCTCCCAGAATCATCTCCATTTCAGTTAATAGGAACTTTTCCTTCCAATGGTTCAAGTTTAAAATTCTAAAGTTGTTTTTGATGCCTCTCTTTCTCATGTGCCAAATCTAGTATTAAGAAATGGCTTGACTTTCCAGATATGCAGACTCTGGTCACCATCCCCACTGACCCCACCAGGCCCAGAGCCATAATACTATTTTTTTGCCTATTCTAATAACCTTATAATTTGCCTCTCTGCTTGTTTCTTGCTGTCCTAACCATGCAGCAGCCAAAGATGGCTTCTCCTCTCACTTGTAAGTCTGATCATAGGATGCCTCTCTCTACTTTGGATCCTTCAGAAACAAAGAACAGTCCTTACTACTGCCTATAAGCCCCCCAGGAGCTGCACCTTGCCTCTCCTGCTCTATCCTACTTCTGCTTCCCCTCGTGCCCTTCCCCGCCCTCCACCACAGTGCGGCTATGGTTCCTTGGCAGGTTGGTCCCCTTGCAGTTCCTTCTGGCTCAAACACACATCTGCCAGACAGCAGCACAGCCAGCTCCCTGACTTCGCCCAACTGTCTGTCCATGTTTCACTGCATCAAAGGTCCTTGTACTTAGAATCGCACCCCTCTCCCTGCTTTTCCCTATCACACATACCACTAGGTGATACATTTTATGTCCTCCTACTAGAATACATGCTCCCTGAGAACAGGCATTTTGTTTGGTTCATTACTTGTTCTCTTGTCACTTGGCAACATGCTCACCACATGGTGGGCACGAAGAAAATGTTTGCTGAATGCACCATTCAGAATCCAACACATGCCCTCTTTGGTGCAACTAGACTGAATTGGTCCACAAGCTGGTATAAAACAATGCATCTCAAATTCTACTTCAGTCAGGCATTTTCTTAAACGTGTCAGATTACTTGTTTTTTTCTTACATTGTCCTGTCTGCTCACTGACCGTTTATTCCTGAACCAGATGCAATTTAACAACTTTTTCAGAAATTTAGAAAAATCTCAGGTCTCTTTTGCTACTATATTGTACTATTAGAATACTCTGACTACAGTGACTTTAATTTTTATTCAACTGACTTAATGATATTTGAAAGTCATGAAACATTCATTTCCCCCCTGAAACTATAGCCCTTCTTCTCAAGTGAAATCACAAATCAAGAGTAGGGAAATGCAGAATTCCAGTCCAGGCCCTAAATTGGAAACAAATTCTCTTGCCTTTGAATTATCTAAGCTTGTCACCACTTTCTTCTTTCTGCTATTCCAATTTTAACTATCTCAGGACTTTTTCTAGCACAGACTCATTGGAAGGTCAGAAAACATGTCCATATCAAATTCGTTTGTCTACTTGACCACCATCATGATAAAGGACAGAAGGCAAGGTGGTTCCAGAACGTTGGCCACAGTGGGGATGGGGACGACATCTGAGTTCATTTGTCTGTCAGCCTTGGTCTTCATTTCCATCTCAATTCTGAAGGCCCTTCATAAGTGTAAGGCCTCTCTGCAAAAATAGCCAGTGCACACTGAATAATTTCCATAAGGGAAACCTCAAAGTCCCGGCTATCAGGAGTCACCTTTCTTCTACGACACTCCTTCTGACTTTTTAGCAGTCCACTTCATCATGAAATATCCTAGTGCTGTAGTGGGCACACACAAATTTGTATTTGCCTTTGGGAAGCATCAGCTTTCAAAACAACCACAAATAATCTTACAAAAAAGAACCAACCCTCACATCATTTTATAATTTTTATTTTTATTTCTACTTGGCATTAATGGAATTTTAAATGTCACCATGGACTCATTTATTTTAACTTTCGCCCTACTGACTTAACCTCTCGACATTTGAAATTTGCTAAGACTGGATGTCAAAGAAAAACTTAAAATATTGGACTGAGTATTCTGAAAGCTGTAGCTTTTAAAAAAGTTATTTGTTAATCTCACTTCTGGGTATATATCCACAAGAATTGAAAGCAGGTCTCAAAGAGGTATTTCCATACCCGTGTTCACAGCAATATTAAGTCACAATAGTTGAGAGGTGGGAGCAGCCCAAATTTCCATTGATGGATGAATAAACAAAATGTGATATATATACGAATACATACATACAATGAAAAACCATGCAGTCTCAAACTATGCATGTGACAACATGGATGAACCTAGAGAATACCGTTAAGTAAAATAAGCATTAAAAAGATAAATACTGTATGATTCCACTTCTATGATATATCTACAGTCAACTCATAGAAAGTACAGTGTTGTTGTTACAAGGGCTGAAGGAAGGGGAGAAAGGGCCCTCGCTTCGTGATGGGTATAGAGCAGTGGTTCTCAACCTTCCTAATGCCACGGCCCTTTAATACAGTTCCTGTGGGAACTGTTGGTATGGAGAGTTTAGTTTTGCAAGATAATTCTGGAGATCTGTTTTAGGACAATGTAAATATACTTAACATTACTGAACTATAAACCCCAAAATAGTTAATTATGTAATAGGGTTTTTTTTACCTCTCTCTCTCACACACACACACACACACACAAATATTTGCATCATTTTGCATATAGATCTTTGATGGAGAAGGGGCATTCCACATGCCTCTAATGTATACATAGCATTTCTCTCTTCCAATGTGTTTTCTTTTGAAACCCCTCAAACACAAACCCCTCACAAACTTAAGTCTTTATTAAGTGTTTCAAGTATTGAGCATTTGAAATTATAGTTTATTGGCTAGGGAAGAATGACAGTGTATATGGACTAGAAACAAGCAGGATATTCTGTCTCATATTTTATCTTTGTGATTATCTAGCTTATGCTTACAACCTCCAAGAAGCAGACAAGGAAGCTGCCAAGATCTGATTTTGTTCACCATGCTTATTTCCAGGACCTAGCACAGTGCTTGGAAAATGGCACATAAATATTTCCTGAATGAATGAATACAGAATTAAAACACTTTGAGAGGTACTAGCAGCGAGGTCCATGATCACCAACTCAAGTGTAACAAGAGATATACCATAAAGGAGGCAGAATCAACTTTCAAAAAACTAATTTTAATCAAAACAAAAATTGTTGATCATTAACAAGTTTATAAAACAGTGATTTAGTTACATAAATAAATTGATATCAGTGTATCAAATCTTAATTACTTTCAACTTCATGAGCATGTTTACATGGGTGATGAAGTACAACCTTTTTTTTTTCTTTTTACCTATTATAATAAATAAAATGGAGCGCATGAAATAGTTCTTCTAAACAAAAATACCTACAAACATACCTCTAGCATGTTCTCTAATGAAGGGAACAAGAGACACTGGACAACTTTTGCACCAAAACATAAAAATTGCTTTAAAAAGCACAAGGTTACAGAACCATCAGCTAAAGTAAAGACACTATACTGTAACCAAAGTTGGTATTTAATAATATAATGAACAGTTTGGTAGTTAGATCTCCAGTTTGGTTATTTTAAAGCATTAAGACAAGGCAAGATAGAAGGCTGCTTTCGTTTGAGTAATTCTAGAGAAAATAAAATATATTTAAAAAAAAAAAAGAAAGAAAACTGAAAAGTAGAACAGTCATACCTACACAACTTTCTGTCCTGCACAAAGTCAAAATACCTATGCAGAATAGATATATAATATATATAATGTTATTTGTGCACAAAGGTTAGCTTATTATTAGCTCACTGCAAAGGCGTAATGTATCATATGTCAATTGTTTTGGAAAACATTTTGCGTTTTGTGTCAAGGATATTTCTTTTAAGTTTCCTAGGCTAGGAGGCACGAACCCCGATTCCGGCATATTGTATATTCTTAATGCTAAGGCTTGCTGCTCCGGCTGTGTACTTGTTGTCCCTCTTCCTTCTAGTGCCTGTCACGAGCACGTGTGGTGTAGTGGTTGTCGGTGTGTGTGTCTGTGTGTATACATATATATATGTATACAGAAGTTGTATACATATATATACACATATATCCTTCCTCCCCATAGATCTCAGTCCAACCGTGCAATCCAAAAGGTGGCTCTGCACAGACGCCCAGCATGGAGTCCACCGCCTGAGCCAACCCTGAAGCAAGGCGCACTTTTAGTCCTTCTGATAGGTTTTCTCTCAGTTGTTTTTTTTGTTGTTGTTTTTGTTTAAAACCAAGCTACTGCAGCTTCAAGTATTTTGCATTACATAGAATATTTTTTATAAATTAGTTAATGTTATATTTTCAATATTCAGACATATACTATAATATATATACAGTACAATAAATGCTCTCATTCTTTTTTTAATTTTTTTTTTTTTTGGATAAATCCCTGAGAATGTATGTTGACAGTCGCTAAGTTTCCACATGCACAAGCATCGTGTGCCATGCTTCTGGACGAACAGCACTGCAAAGCCACATGGGTCAGCCTTTTACTATTAGTATTTCATTTTGTCGGTTTGTTTAAATATGCTGAGAATGTAAAGATGAGTTACAAAGGAGTAAAGCTGAATCCATTCGAGGTACTTATCACAGGATGGAGGTGTTTTGTTTGGTTTTTAAAGCCATTTCAATTATTTTTTTTTGAGGCTGTGAACGTATACAGAAAACAGGAGAGCTATGTGGACTTTTGCCACTTGACAACATATACTCAGTGTAAACCAAACCTTTTTAACCTCTCTCTCATACGAAACCAAAAAAAATAAAAAATTTAAAAAAAATTTTAAAAAAGCAAAGAAAGAAAAAGGGAAAAAAATTTAAAACACACAAACTTTCACAACATGACAATTTAGTCTGCAAACGCAATATAACTATACACATATAATACCGGTGTGGCTCTGTTGTTTAAGTTAAAAAGGGTACAAAGGCAGGCTCAAGTAAAAACAAACCATCCCTCCCCCCCACCCCCCCACCCCATTCATACAAGTTCTATCAACCAAACCTCTCCCGAACCAACATCATCAGTTTCTTTTTGCCTTTGTAGATTTGTTTCAGGTTGTCAATAAACTGTGTAAACTGAATGTGTCCATCGTGCGCCATTAAGAAGGTCTCTCGGGCCTTGCTGAGGAACTCTATGAACTCACTATAGTGCCGAGGACTGATGTGTGTGAGCCGTGAGTGCGTGGTGTTGATGTAGGCCCCAATCGTGGCATCCAAGAGTTGCCTCAAGGGCGCTTTGTCCAGTGACATGAGCTTACCAGAGTTCCTCCTTCCATGAAGTCCCACCATGCCAGGAGTGGTCAGAGTGCACCTGCGCAAAATGTCTGACAGTACCGTTGCACACTTGACACTCTTGACCACCAGAGGTATTATAGCTGCAAGCTCATTTTTACCGAGGGAGTGGCTGAGTGCACAGGCCCACAAAACGTCATTAATGGCAGGGTGTGTGTCCTGATTGTAGCTCAGGTTGAGATGGGTCATGGCCAGGGTGGCCAGCTTGTAGGCCCTCATGGGGTACCCGCGGTGCTCCATGTACCGTGCTATTGTGAAGAGCTGTGTGTAGCTCATGCCGGTCGTAGCAGCGTCGAGAACAATTTGGTAAGCCGTCTCAAAAGCTATGTGATCCTTTTCACAAAGGGTTAGCGCAGAGAGGGCACAGTTCTGTGGATCCTTCATGGCACACTGCAATGCGAGTGTCCGGGCACTGCTGGCCAGCTTTTCCTGCTGGTGGCAGTCCAGGTGGAGGCGGACAATGGTGCTGTTGGACATCACGGTAGTTGCAACTATGCTTGTGGCCTCAGTGGGAGTAAAGAGGGTAAACCAGCTCTGCATGATGCTATCCAGGGCATAAACACCTGTAAGGAACACAAACGGGCCCCATTACTGACAAGGAAGCTGCCTGGAGGTCTTGCCTTACTTCCACTTTCATCATCAATGCTTACATGGTTAACATCATGGGACATAAACCAGGCCAGAAAATCCTGTAAGGTAATGTGCCTGGGAGCAGCCCTTTGGAATAAGGTCATTATGGATTGTCATTCATTGAAATGCCCATAACAAACATGAACTTCCTATAATAAAGAACTAATCCTCTCAGTAGCTGATATTTGTACCTTGCTGCTTGCCATTTCAGATGATGGCTGTTTGCTAATGAATTCTAGTTCACTGGGTCCTGCTGTCAGTTATCCACTACAGAACATGAGGCAGAAAACTGCAATCTTCACCATAACAGGGATTTTACATGTTGTGTATGTTTGTTTGTATGTTTTAAGTATACATAATATAAAATTTTATGACACTCAAAGAAGCAAGAAAATGTGGCCTGCAATCAAGAGAAAAAGTCAATAGAAGCAGATCTACAAATGACTTCAATGTTGGAAATGGTTGACCAATTCTCTAAAATAACCATTTTAAGGATACAGACCAAAAATGCCTTACTTGTAGGAAAATTCTAAAGGTGAGTGAAGTACCAATCTCAGAAAGAAATTGGGTGCAAGGATGAAGGAGTTGTGTGGCAATTCTTCAACTAGTATTGTCTTTGTATTGTTTTACAAAAGCATGACTTTAATAATCTAAACATAATATTTATATTGAGACCAAAAGTTCCCGTTTTCCAAAACAATAAACCATTACCCATTAATAAAAGTAAAATAAGAAGAATGATTTTACAGTATCTGCTGTGTCAGTATCTAAATACTGAGATGGTAGTGTCTTCTCAGCAAGAGGTGTATATCCTTTTCTGATGCAAATAGGAAGAAAGAAAGATAGTTTAACCAACATTTATTTTAAATAGCCACCATTAGTTTCTGTTGGCATTCTTGCTGGAACTGTACAATTTGCTTTCTTATTGATCTACTGTCACAGAGGGGTAATACTTGGCTGAAGAGCCTCACAAATTACAGCTTATGGGGAACCAGAGGATATTCTTACGGCCAGCTGCAATTTCTTACACACATGAAAGCTAAACCGTACCTAGTGGACATCATTTCCCTGCTGGATACATGATGTCTGGAGAATGAAGAAAAAACTCAGTACAACAAGGTAACTTCATATGAACAGAATTAAATACTCACTGACTTATACATTTATTTTTAATTTAATTTAATTTAATTTTGTGGGACCGTCTCACTCTGTTGCCTTGGGTAGAGTGCCATGGCGTCATCATAGTTCACAGCAACCTCAAATTTCTGGGCTCAAGTGATGCTCTTACCTCAGCCTCCCAAGTAGCTGGGACTTATAGGTGCTCACCACTATACCCAATTAGTTTTTCTATTTTTAGTAGAGATGGGGTCTTGCTCTTGTTCAGGTTGGTCTCAAACTTCTGAGTTCAAGCAATCCACCCACCTCGGCCTCCCAGAGGGCTAGGATTACAGGAATGAGCCACCATGCTCAGCAACTTATTCCATTTTAAATTAAGAGGTTAGAGCTCCACAAATGTGACAGTTTGGGTGATAAACAATGCAAATGTATAAAACTGAAGGTTGTGGGTGGAAAGGAAGAAAGCCCCATAGGTTGCTGGAAGGAACAGGAGCCTTGGAGAAGTCAAGGTAAGAGAGTGAAAATGTTCTTGTATCTGTAAATGGCAAATTAGACCCTATTCTGAGGTGCCTGAGAAAGTCTCTCAGAATTTACCTACCCACTTCAGTAGCACACGTTACCAGCCACCTCACCATCTCCCGCCGGCGCCAATTTAAGGTTGACAGTGTCATCCGCATAACCTTTTAAGAAAGGATAACGAGATGTTTTGAAAAATTGTCCTACGTCAATGGGAAAAAAGTCTATCCTAAGATAAGACTACTAGGAAGATGAAAAGCATTAGTTAGCTCTACATATAAATTTGGATTTGTCTATGGCTTCCTTAGGTCCCCTTTGCAGCCTGGGGAGCAAGAATTGCTTTCCTGGTGGGCCCGCTGGCCAAATGTGGTGTCCTGGGCAAGTCTTTCATCTCTTTTCTCATTCAACGGGCTAGACTCAAGCATTAAATATAGTCCACGCCCTCGTCTCCTCTCCAGCTTCAACATTTCCCATGTCAGTTTCATCTTGGGTATCATCAGTGATCTTATTTTGCTTTTCATTTTCTAATAAGAAGTCCCCAAACAAACTTATCTACTCATCCTACTTCCCCCGTGCTTTAAGATTCAAATGTCTGGGACACAACATTCATAAAGCCTTAGAAAGGCCCTGTGGGATTCCTTCTCAGGGTCTACAAAGAATGACCCTGGGACTAAAGTCTGACATTTACCCAGAATTCCAAATAACCAGCAAGTTCATATTATAGTGCTACCTGCATCATAACTTTAAGATGAGGCAAAAGATAACAAAGGGAGCCAAATAACAAGAATTTATTTTTAAAAAGAAACTTCTAAACTGTCACTGTACAACTTAAAGGCAGTATCTTATACTTTCTGCATATACAGTACTCTATGTTACAGTGGTAGGGACAGTTTCTACTTCTTTAAAGTCTATTAATCACTATAAAGGAGGATACATAACTAAACCATGGAGATAAATCACCAAACCATGACATTCTATTCCCCATTCTGTGGGGACTCAGGGTACAATAATTTCTTTCACTGCTTTTTAGGAGGGAATAAAAGCAAATGTTCATAGAGACTCCAGGAGAAAAGCAGAAAGAAAGTTTTTAGTTCCTGATTTATAGGGTCATCTGTTCAGAGATGATAGGGAAGCAAACACCTAACTGCATGACCAACTCAAAATGCTCTTGGCATTGTGTACTACTGAAATCTGAAACTGGATTCTGGCCCCATATCCCTTTCTTTACTTAATTTTCTCAGAGTTATAAAAAGGAGCTAGAATGGTCCATCCATTATGAAAACGCAAACATCAATAAAAATTCATACTTCCTCTAAAAATTTAATCCTAAAAATTGAATCTTTATTATATGCACTAGCTTTATTAAAGTCTCTTGCTAGCAATAATTTTTCTCTATTCACTCCTGGGAGAAACAATGATGTTAAGGCTATAATTCAGAAAATGATTTTTTGATTGAAAGATGCAAATAAGGAAAGTCCCTGCCCTCACACAACGGTCTGGTTCAGGTGGGAGAGACCACAGCTCTAAAACACAGTGTTCTCCTGAAGACTAACCAACATGTGCTCCTGAGTCATTTACCTGCACTCAAAAATCCAAACCAACAAAAACAACCCTCAAGGGCAACTTTACTTAGCAGTCTTTGATGCCCAGGAAAGACTTCCAGTCATATACCTGCAGGCCCAGTTCCAGAGATACTTTCAAAAGGGTGATGTCTGGCAAACTGTCCATGAGAGTTGCTATTTTAAATGCATCTTGGGCAAGCTTGAAGATGTGTGATGAGGAGTGAATGTTTTTCTGGATGGATTCTAATACTGTTTCCAGCCTCCGAACATCGCCTGCAATGAACAGGGAAACCAAATCAAATCAAATTAAAGCAACGCAAATAGACCCCCCAAAAGAAAAGTGTGTCTGTGTGTGTGTGTGTGTATGCATGTTTATATAAAACCACACATACACAAGAGGGGGAAAAAAGCAATCAAAGAAAAGGACCCCATACAACCTGAAATTAACACCACTATTGAGGATTTGATAGAAAACGTGACCCTTAAAAAGGCAAAAAAGGCAAACTAAAACAACGATTAAGAGGTCCCAGGACAGTACGATACCTTTGGCTGCAGTTAGCATGGTGGACGCCAGCTCACACTGCTGGGATTCAATGTGGCTTAGAGTGAACCAACGAGGGTAGCGGTTGGGAACAACTGATGCAATGTGGTGTGGGCGAGTGAGGTCTCCTGATGGAGCAGTAGATTCCAATACTAGTAACCTGCCATAAAAAGACAAGGAAGGTGGCCCCAGTTATTACTTGTCCACTGCCTTGGCCACAAAGACTGGCCAGCAGAAGCCAGAGGAGTGGATAGATGGTGGGAGAAATTGTCTAGGCTCCAGGTTCAGAAAGAGGCAGTATGGCTACACTCTGCTATCTGCATGCCAAATATCCAGATGTTTGGATTATTTATTTCCTTTTAATAATAATTAATTGTTCATCATCCAAACCTTGTTAATTGCTTACCACCCAAACTCAAGAGATTTCCTTTCTTTAGCATCATTCAGAAAGTAACAATACTGGGGGAAATCAAAATACGCAGCAACGAAGACTCTGAAACGTAAGTCTTGATGTTTATCTACCATTTTTTAATCTTATCGCTCAAAAATAAAAATCATCAGAAACCAACAGTGAACGGATATTTAAGACTGAGACTACATATTTCAGGGAAGAGTGAATAATTGAGACCAGTAAGCTTAACCTCTTAAAAAATAACAGGGGAAGTAAATCAGAAATGACCTCCTTTCCATAAATTCATACTTTAAGCAGAATCATTTCCTTAGGACTTCAAAAATTTGAAGTTAGAATGTGTTCTACAATCATATTAGAAAAGATAAATGCAACTGATCCTAGCATCTGTCCCTCGACAGTTTTGCATAAATTCTGTGTGATTTCTCATTTCAATCCATCTATTTTTGATTAAGAATATCTTGGCAAAAAACAATTCTTGAAAACAAAGTACATGCTTAGTGATGTCTTTTAAATGTAAGTACCAAAGATAGGTTAGAGTAGCTACAACAGAAATAATTCCTATACAATTATCAAAACACTGGCCTTTGTTCAAATACGCCAGTGTTAGGGACCGGGGACCAACAGGTGTCAGGAGGGACATGGAGTCCTGCTGGCCTCAAGGCCCCACCCAAGAGCAGGCATTACTCTCGTGAGCCAAATGACTCACCTTTCCCTCTTATCTAGGCAGAAAGAGATGTCAGCACTAGAGAGAGTGGCAAGGTAGGCAATTAAGTAATAAGAATAAATTGGCAGGTTTACTATTTAAGCTTTTTAAGAAACCAGAACGTCCCTGTATTCACAGGCAGATCTTGCCACAGACGCCCATGGAGAAAACTAGCCAACGTACCTGGGAAGATGAGAAATGAGTGCCGAAGATGCCCTTCCTTGGCCTCCCCCAGAAGGACTAAGAAGCAAGAAAGCAAGCCACACCTCTCTTTTCCTTCTTATTCATTCCCCCGGCTGCCTTGAAATGCTCTGGTAGGTCACATTACCTCCATTCCATGGCAGGCCTTTGGCTGGGTTAGTGGTGGCAGGTGGAAGAGAAAGGTGGAAAACAATTCCCCTGTACCCTGCTAGTATTCTCATGGAAAAGCTGCCTTGGCAGCAACCAAGGCCAAATATAAATGAGCTTCTGAACATTAGAAAAGCAAGCCTTTCTGCTTGGCACACACCCTTACATAAACCCAACCACACAGAAACCTTATGCTATTTTGTCCTTAAACTTTGTCAGTGGTAGTAGCAATAGCATCTGGTCACATCATAACATTAACATCTTTCCTTTTAAGACAAGAGTAGAATTCCTTGGATTTGAGTAAGTATAGAGCTGAGCATATGTCTTCATAAGACAATGTCCATGTCAGCATCTAAAAAAAGGGAATAGGAATCTACTTATTATAAAATAGTCCTCTAAAATACAAAGTTGAGTGGTATAACACAATTTTTTGGGAGCTCTTGCTTATGTTATTGATTTATTTGGGGGATTTTAAAAATACGCGCAAGAGTATTATTTATAAGCCTTCTCTAATAGGTTGGTAAGATTTCATGTTGCCACAGAAAGCGTATCAAATTAAAGAACATGGACACACAAGTGTATACACAGACACACAAACCACCCCCCATCACTGCATGTAAAAGCTTCCTGATAAATATAAATCGTACACAATACTTTCAGTACAGAGTATGGGGACCACTGGTAATTCATAGGGAAGGATTTGGTCTACTACACTGATTACAGAGATAGAATCTTTGATGAAAAGGTTCTTATAAGGTCAAACTACTCTTTAGCACACTCCGCTTTTAGGTCTGTACATGGCTTGTCTTCAGGTAACAATAAGGGTGTCAACCTGGAGTTTCCATTAGAAATATAGGAATGTTTTATCAATCTCTTTTAAAGGAAAAAGAGAAAAAGCTAATGCTTTAAGAAAGGCAGATATTCCTTATAGGTCTTTAAAATTTAAAGGTTACATAGAAGATTAAAAAACATAATCTTGAACTCAATAAAAAATACTCTTCCCTGAACAAATTCGGGATAAAAATAATTATTAGGTGAGTCAGCTTTAAAAAGGGATGGGCAAATAAAAAGGCAAGTGGCTAAGCACATCTTCCAGTGGTTATTACTGAAAAGGAGGCTCTGCTGAAGAGATGGAAGCAGCAGAGCTGAGGCCCCTGGACAGTGACTCCTTCACCCCAACTGTTCTCAGCCCCAACAGACCACCGACGTGCCTTGGTGATGCGGTCAGTGGCACGACTACAGGAATGTGGGATGACAGCAGGCATCAAGGTCTCCCCTCAATTATTACACTCGCTCAAACGTATTTACTATTTACCAGTTTCAAAAATCTCATTTTTTCAGAACTATTATTCAAGAAAGGTTTCAACTGTTGCTGTCTCATGATTAAGTGTGGCCTGAAAGTGTGCTCTATTCCCAGTGTTAGCTTCAAGAAAAAGTAGAAAAAAGTAACAAATGAGTTTGACAGCAGTCAAGGATACGATTCTTCCCTTACTTTAAAACAAAAGCAAAACAAGCAAACAAATCACCTCCACAACAATCCAGGAAGCGTAAATAGTTTCTTTAGATTTTCTGCTGCCTATAAGAAACATGAATGAATGAGAAATCAGTTGACAGCCACGCTTCCCAGCAGGGAATGTGAGTTGCCTCTGCCGGGCTGGGCTGTGCGTACTTACCGCATTGCTCTCAGTGCAATTTTGTATGCCAATTCAGCATCATGAGGTAGGAGAGACGTGAAGAGATACTTGGCAAATGTGTGCATTGGAACACTCTCCCGATGGATTATTTCGCCCAAGCCACTATAGGGTCCGGCTGTGGGAAGAGAGCACACATACTTACATTACTGAAAAATGAACTAATACTTCTTCTAATTTATACTTTAAATTTTTCATGTAAAGTTGTTTTACATATATGTGTATATATATACACACACGCTAATCTATCATTAAGAATTTAATCTAGGCTCGGCGCCTGTGGCTCAACGGGCTAAGGCGCCAGCCACGTACACCTGAGCTGGCAGGTTCAAATCCATCCCCCGGGCCCGCCAAACAACGAGGGCTGCAACCAAAAAATGGCCAGGCGTTGTGGCGGGCGCCTGTAGTCCCAGCGACTTGGGAGGCAGAGGCAAGAGACTCGCTTGAGCCCAGGAATTGGAGGTTGCAGTGAGCTGTAATGCCATAGCACTCTATCCAGGGTGACAGCTTGAGGCTCTGTCTCAAAAAAAAAAAAAAATGTTCTCATGCAGTCACTCAAGCCTAGAACCCGAGCACTCGGGGAGACTGAGGCAGGTGGATTATTTGAGCTCAAGAGTTTGAGGCAAGCCTGAGCAAAAGTGAGACCCCATCTCTTCTAAAAATAGAAAAAAGTAGCCAGCCTTGTGGTGGGTGCCTATAGTCCCAGATACTTGGGAGGCTGAGGCAAGAGGACCACTTGAGCCCAAGAGTTTGAGGTTGCTGTGAGCTACGATGTCATGGCACTCTACCCAGGGTGACAGAGTGAGACTATCTCAAAAATGAACAGACAAAAAACCCCAAAGAAACACACAATAAAGTCCATATTTCTGGTGTTTAAGTTTTGCTTCTATACTGTGTCAACAAGTTTTCATTGGTAATCTGATTTTAGGGCCATAATTGTCCTGCTTTCTTTCAACAAAATAACCATAATCCCCTCCACATTTCCTGAAGAGAGAGGGAGGGAGTAATTCCACCTCATCTGTACAGGAACACAGTGGCTGCATGTGGTAAGTGCCTTCCCCTGTGAAAGTGTCGGCCAAGTAGACATTGGTGGATGATCACGACATACCCCGTAACACTTACACTTCACTGTCAGAGCAACCCTAGGTCCTAGTATGAAGATGACTGAGCAACAGTGGAGAACTAAAGATTCTAGGGCAGCATCAAATCTGGGCAAACAATTCCGGCCTAAGCTCCTTTTCTCATAGTTGTTCAGCAACTCTGAGTCTGTCCAAGGCAGAGAGGAAGATCAAGTCAAACAGGTCTCCCTGAAGACAAGGTGTGAAATACCAGAAACCATCTTTGCTCCTGGTGATGACACCATGTAGGTATTTGTGGACACATGATCCACATCCTACCTAGCAGCCAAAAGTTATCCCTCTTTCTGGAGAGGCAGAATTGAGGAAAACACCTACCTACCATTCCTTTATTTCCCCCATTTATCATATATATTTGCCTCAGCCTTCATCCCAAATAATCCTAGAAAAAGCCACTTTTCATAGGACAAGATGGGCTGATAATTTAAATCATCCTCCCACTGAGGAAGAAACCATCCTATGGAAAAAGCTGTATAAGGTGCTTCCCAGTTGAAAGGGAAAACTCTGGAGTCAGAAGTCTTGACTTGGACTCTCAGTTCTGAAAGATATCAGCTATGTGACCTTAGGTAAGTAACTGAACTTCTCAGGCCTCAGTTCCCTATTAATTGTAGGCACTGAAAAAAACTCAGTGAACTGGTGACAATAAATAAAATGCACCAGTACCAGGTCTGATGTTTAATACAGATTCAGGAAGTGGGAGCTATTTTCATATGATAGGTCATTAATGTCACTTTAATGAATCTGAACATGAAGAGGTGGTAGGTTCCATGAAGGTGTTCAAATCCTTTTGGTGCCCAGTTCTTATTCTTTTAGGATGACTTACAACCTTCCTTGGGGGCTTCTTTGGTAGGCTGCAGTCCCATTTATTTAGGCTTTTTGCTGATCTGCTAATCAATCTAGTAAGCTATTGCAGAGATGTTAATGACTTTATTTGATTTTTCTACTGAGAGACTGATGGATTAAAGGTGAATTTCAGGCTGGGGCTGCTGGGCCATTAGGCAACCTTCTAGTAACAACGCTTTCGGCACTGGTCAGCCCAGCAGCCTGGGCTGTGGCCCCCGTGTGAGCTGACCACCTTGTACTAGGGGCTGGTTGAAGAGGTTGTTACTGCTGCCTTTCCCAAGCTCTCGGGGCCTTGTACATATTTATGCCATTCACCTTTCTGCTTCCCTTTCTTACCTCTCCTTTCCTTCCCGGAACAGGATGCAAGAGAGCTCATTAAAGATTTATAGGGATTGTGCCAATAAAGAACTTCAGGAGCGAGTCTTTGTATGGAGAAGAATCATTAGTAAAGATTGGCTGTGTGCTCTGAGTGCCTTTAGGCAGCTACTGCTTCCACTGGTGTTTAATATTTATTATTTCTTCATAATTTTTGAGCTGCTGTTTTGTCATTATTACGAAGAGTGGGGAAAAGTCCTATGAATATTTATTTTCTACCACATAATATATTTACTATGGGGCTTAAAAGTTTGAGTTTTGTGTTTCTTATATAAATTATGAACAAAAAATTAAAGTCACCACTACTGGTTTCATTCCAGACATATTTTATTGGGCAATAATGTATTATGGACAACAATATCACAAAAGTTGGAGATGTTAGTCCGAGACGAGTTTGACACGAAATGTTGATAAAACAATATTAAAAATGGATTTATGGAAATAAAAAGAATCCGTAAGTCCCCAGAACCTGTGAATATGTTATGTTACATAGGAAGGAGGGATTACAGTTGCAGATAGAATTAAGGTTACTAATGAGCTGACTTTATGATAAGAAGATTATCCTGTATTATCTGGTTGGGCCCAATGTAGTAAGGATCTTTTAAAATTGAAGAGAGCACCCAAAGAGGAAGGCAAAAAGAGATTTGAAGATGCTACACTTCTGTCTTTGACGATGGAGGAAGGTGCCACAAAGCCAAGGAAAGCAGAAGCTGGAAAAGAAAAAGGAAAGGAAACAGTCTGCCCAGAGCCTCCAGAAGAATAAAGTTCTGCTAAGACCTTGATTTTAACTCAGTTCAGACTTCTAACCTCTGAAACTACAGGGCAATAAATTTATGCTATTTTAAGTCACTAAGTTTGTGAGTAATTTGTTACAGAAGCAATAGGAATCTACCAGACTAATACATATGAATGTATCTCCAATATACCTGCAAACATGATTATCAAGTGCTCAGTGGACAAGAAGAGAACAGCTTTCTGCCCTTCTGGGTCCAGAAGCTGCTTGATGATGGAATTTGCATGGGAATTATAGTGAATTACATTATACATTATAGGTATCTAATATTTATTAATAGCAACCCCATAAGGCAGTGACTGTCTCCAATTTATAGAGAACGAAACAGATTCATAGAAGGTGCAAAAAGACCCACAGCTAGTTAATTGACAGAACTAGGATTTATAAAAGGCAAAAGAGTCATACAATCCTAGTTCTATACTCCAGCTTGTTTTCAGATTTATAACATGTGTTGATGACCCGCATTCATAGCCTAGGCAATTTTGCCTCCCTCTTCTATGGTAGGTAGGAAAGGATATGAGTGGGTCATTGATGATGACCACTGTACACCTCAAACTACCATGTTCCAAACTGAATTCCAGATCTTAACCTCCAAGTCGGCTCTTCTTCCTGGGCTTCCTGTCTCTATAAATAACCCCAAACTAGCCTAGTATCCGAGCCAGAAACTTGAGCCATTTCAGTGTCATGATAGATTCCTCCCCATCCTATACCATCCATACGTCACATCTAACACCAAGTCCTATCAATCCTCCCTTCCAAACTTCTCTCAAATCCACCCATTTCATGCGGTCCACTGACAATATGTAATCTCAGGCAACCACTAACTCTCACCTAGATACCTACATTGCTCCCTCACTGCTCTTTCTAGCTCCGATCTCTAGACTTTGTCTCTTCCTATCAATTTGCAACAGAGCAATCCGAGTGTCTCCAGAGATATAAACTCAATTATGTCATTTTCCTGCTAAGAATCACTCAGTGACTTTTCATGAGGATAGAGGCCACAGGTTCTTACAGTTTTTTCTGGGCATTCCAAGACCTTTCACTGGGTTACCCCTTTAACATCAGGCCTCATTTCCTTCCTATTCAACTATTTCCTAAAAAACGTGTCTTTTGGCTCGGCACCTGTGGCTCAACGGGCTAAGGCGTCAGCCACGTACACCTGAGCTGGCAGGTTCGAATCCAGCCCGGGCCGCCAAACAACAATGACGGCTGCAACCAAAAAATGGCCGGGTGTTGTGGTGGGCGCCTGTAGTCCCAGCTACTTGGGAGGCAGAGGCAGGAGACTTGCTTGAGACCAGGACTTGGAGATTGCTGTGAGCTGTGATGCCATTGCACTCTACCCAGGGTGACAGCTTGAGGCTCTGTCTCAAAAAAAATAAAAATAAAAAAATAAAAAATAATAAAAACTTGTCTTTCTCCCTTAATTTCACATATACTTTCTGCTCCACTTCAGGGCCTTTGCTCTCTCTCTCTCTCTTACTCTAGTTAAAACTAACTATCCCTGAGATCACAATAAAACTCACTTCTTCCAGGAAATCTTCCCTGATTTCCTGTGCTATATAATTTCCATAGCGTCTGGGGTGTCCTTATCTTAGTATTTCTCAGATTGAATTGAAGACTGTTCACCCATCTGTATCCATTTGCCTCCTCCATAACTGAGAGCTCTAATGGGTGAGGGGTTATATCAGTCTTAATCATTATCATGTCATCTGAACACAGTTCTATCTGACACGTGGGAGAAATAATACAAATTTGTCAATAGATAAATACTATTACTTTTTTGATGAATAAGATTATTGATTGAGCAAGGGAAGGAAAAAATTCCTCATCCTACGGCAAAAGCATAAACTTAAAATGCTGGCTGTTGACTCGTTCCCAAATGCCTGAAATCTGAGTGAGGAAACCACTTTCATTTGAACATCACATAGCAAAGAAAGGCCTCTTTTTCAAGTTGGCCCTAGGAAGGAGGGAGTGGAGTGAAGGTCTTGGTGTATGACACACCTTTTGGGGTCAAGATACAATTATAAGAGGGACTTTACCTAACAAACGCAATCAGTGTAACCTGATTTCTTATGCCCTCAATGAATCTCTAACAATAAAAAAGAAAAAAAAAAAAAAAGAAAGAAAGAAATTGGCCCAAGAGAAAAGGGAGTATCAGTAGGCCTCCCTCCTACCTGTTGCTGGGGGAATTTATCACTACTCTGAAGAGCATTCAAGAAGATATGTTTCCTGGAAAACAAACCAATGATATTTCCAGAGCCTCTACTTTTAGTAACCAAATACAATCAGTCTATTCATCTTTCTGGTAATGATTTTTTTCCTTCTCAAAGTGCTCAATTCATTTTCCATTGCTGACATATAATCCAGAAATAATAGAAGTTACTCTACTATAACTCATATACAAAAAGAGAAAGTGCCAACACCCCAAAAGAAAAGCTCTGAATTAAGTGTTCCCAAAAATAATTCTCAGCAAATCAGGAGGTTATGAAAAGGCCTATTCAGTTGTAGATGAATTTCACTTTGTTGTTTATATGGCTGTCTGAGGAAAAGAGTTCAGTTTGAAAATACCACTCCTGGCTCATTCCTTTTAATTACATCTTAGGATTCAAATTTGAAAATTGTTTCCACTTCTATTTACTAATAAAATCTGACTCAGAAGTGCTGAAATTTGAATTGGTCTTTAAAAACCCCAAACTCGGGCAGCGCCTGTGGCTCATCGAGTAGGGCGCCGGTCCCATATACCGAGGGTGGAGGGTTCAAACCTGGCTCCGGCCGAACTGCAAAACAAAAAAATAGCTGGGCATTGTGGCGGGTGCCTGTAGTCCCAGCTACTCAGGAGGCTGAGGCAAGAGAATTGCCTAAGCCCAGGAATTGGAGGTTGCTGTGAGCAGTGTAACACCACAGCACTCCACCGAGGGTGATAAAGTGAGACTCTGTCTCTACAAAAATAAATAAATAAATAAATAAATAAATAAAAATAAAACCCCTAAACTCTCATTGTGTGGAAATGCGCAAAGCACTCCTTCAGAGATTAGATCCCTGGTTAACATGTCATGAGAAATAAACCTTTGTTGTTTTGGCCACTGGGGCTTGGGGTATTCTTTGACAATTTTCTGTAAGTCCTCTCAGTTCAAGACCACTTTGGAAGCCAACACAAGAAGCAGACAGCTGAGGGAAAAAATACTAGTTTATTACTCAAAGGGCCAGTTTGGAGAAAAAGGCACAGATATTAGCCAAAATCGGTTTTCCTAAACAATTCCCTCTGAACTGACCCTATCCATCCCAAACTTGATCTCTCTCCACTATAAGGCCAGACTCTAATAATTAAAGCAGTTTTCCTCTTGGATGCCCAGTGGCTCATGCCTGTAATCTTGGAGCACCAAGTGGGACAAGCCCTTGAGCTCAGGAGCTGGAGACCAGCCCGAGCGATACCTGGGTATCGTGGCACACCTGTTCTGCCAGGTACTTGGGAGACTGAGGCAGGAGAATCGCTCAAGCTCAGGAGGTTGAGATTGCTGTGAACTATGCTGATGCCATGGAACTCTACCGAGGGTGACAGAGTGACACTCTGTCTCAATCTTCCCCCGCTCTTTTCTCCTGGAGACTCAGAACAAGAGGTTCTTGAGGAGAAGTGGAGCAGAGAAATAGGACAATATAACAAAGGGACTCAGCTGAGCACTCTCTGTTCCATCTCCTCCTGCACCAGTCAGGTAAGGGATTCCTCCCAGGGAAGCATTCCCCTTCTTTCCCTTTCTGAGGAAAGGAATTTCTTTCCTCATAGTTCCAACTCATAGTTGAAGCAATAGGATATTGACCCAGTTAAAACTTAGGGTGAAAGCCAACAGAATACAAGGCCGTCTTTCACCTTAAATTATGATTCTTTTTAAATGACTCTGTTTAATTAATTGATTATCTTTTTTAGAGTTAGATCTTGTTGTGTTGCCCAGATTGGAGTGCAGGGGCCATTTACAGACACAATAATTGTGCATTACAGCCTTGAACTTCTGGTCTCAAGTGATCCTCCCCTCCAGAGTAGCTAGGCCTACAAGTGCATGCTACTATGCTTGGCTCTATTTTTGAATGACCAGCTTTGTTCCAAATTTATGCAATGTGACACCTGTCCTGGAAGGTGGAGTGGTCAGACTCATCTGTCTTCAGAGAAAGCAGGATCCTATACTTTTTCTCAGACTGAGAAGCCTGGTCAAATAAAACTATATCTGGGTAATCATAGGTTTATCTGAATTCCAAGAACAGATAAGAAAATAAGTGCCTAAAAGACATCCCAAAGAGAAGAATGTGAAAGGAATAGAGATAATCTTATTATTTCAGCTTTTTTTCCTTTTCTTCCACATCTTGTTCTGTTACCTTGACTAGAATGCAATAGAGTTATCACAGATCACAGCAACCTCAAACTCCTGGGTTCCAGAGATTCTCCTGCCTCAGCTTCCTAAGAAGCTGAGACTGTGGGGTGTGTGCCACCTATCCCTGCCAATTTTTCTATTTTATGTAGTGACTGGTCTGTTGATCAGGCTGGTTTTGAACTCCTGGCCTCAAGCCATCCTTTCACCTCTTCCTCCCAAAGTGTTGCAATTATAGGCATGAGCACGAGGGACCATTTTTTTCTTATAACAGGAGAGCTTTGGGTCTGATTATAAGCCTCTTGGCATCAGGAGTTATAGTAGGAGATGATAGAAGCACATCCTTCCCCCCCCCTGCCCCCCGGCTGCTGCCTCCCTCATTTACTAAATGAAGGATGTTTAACAAACTTTATTAAAATCCAGGTTCTTACTGTAGATGTCATTATAGAAGTAGTATGGAATTTGGCCTTAAGTTCAAGACAAAGCAGTGTATTGCTGAGGACATGGGACATCTCTGTAGCTAAGTAGTTTCAAGCAAGAGGAGAAGCACAGTGTAGTAACGCCTTGGGAAAAAAAACAACCAACTCATCCTGTGATTGTCATGTGGGATTTATCAATTGAGTAACAAACCCGTGTTTGACTTCCAAAGCCATAAAATGCCTTTAGTCTCTGCCAATTGTGAAAATCTCATTGAAAGTCAGGATAGACAGGAAGATAAAGGGGGATACTTCTCATTCTTTTAACGCATTTAGTGGCTATATAACAAATTGAGTCATTTTTGGTCAAATGCTTTTTTTTTAATGTGTAACAGCTAAGAAACCACACGCTCATCATGTGAGGAGGAAGAGTCTGGCTTTGCATCTTAAATTGTAATTATCTTTTTTGCATGAGTCTCAGAGAAAAGGTTTTTATGTTAGTTTCTTTTTATAAAGCAGTCTGGTCCAACTAATCATATGAAATCACTTGCATCAACTACCCAAAAGCTAAGAAATTGTCAGGGTAGGCCTAAGTTATTGATATTGCCATTGCAGCTTAATTTTTTTGCATAAAACTTTTCTACCACTAATTGTTCATTTCCTTTATGGTTTCCTGTCAGCATATAGGAGCCTGAATAAAATTCCTGGAAAAGTTTATTTTAGACTTATTTTCAAATGGCCATTTTTTCCCCTAAGGTTCTCCAAATTCAAAACATTAATGTTTTCCATTGTATAAGAAAATATATATTTTCATAAAACATTGGTAGCTAATTATGAAGGGATGTTACTTCTTTCCTATAGAATATAAGTAGTTTTGTTTTGATGTATAAAATGACATTCTTTTCATATTACATTGCTTATTTTGATAGATCAGTTTTGAGGTTGGGTATGGTTTATAAATTTTATTAAATAAATGTTTCAGAGACCTGTGATCAAGCTTCTAGCAAACATTTTAGCCAGAGTAGAACAAAGAATCTTGAAAGTCTTCCTCATTAGTGAACATGTTTTTATCAATAGTTTTAATTTAAGGTTAGAATTTATGATTTGTTTGGTCTCTGCTTATTGGCAAGCATTCTATTAGTATTTATACTAAAACTTTTGCAGAGGACTAATATTTGGGTGAGGCAGAATCCCACCAGGGTGGTGTTTTCTGGTCCTTTTAAAGCTGAATTGTGATTTGCCATCTTGGATTGTTTCTAGATTCTGGACACAATTCCAAGGTAGGTGGAGGCAGCAGGAAGCCACAGGGCACCAGGAGAAAAGATGAGATTCCATTTCCTATGGCAAAAGGAATTGTAATCATTTCTGCCTGGCCTGTTGATTATAGGCATCACTACAAATAGCTCTTTTCATGGTCCATTTGCTTTATCTGGTGGCCTTAGGGTAAGGACTTCATTTTCCTTCTACTACTTGGGACTTTTCTCTCTCTCCATCTCTTTCTCTCATTTTTTAATTTTAGGTGCACTAGTGGTTTGAAGTGGCACCTCATAGTGGTTTTGATTTGCACTTTCCTGAGGACTAATGATCTTGAGCATCCTTTCACATGCTCATTTGTATACTTTTTTTGGAAAAATGTCTATTCTAAGTATCTTCTTTTTAGTTAAATAAAATCAAACAAAACTCAAAAAATTACTTTATATAAAGTGAACTAAGTTTTCACCTGCAGAGTAGATAGACTTTTTAGGTCTCTCTCTCTCTCTCTCTCTCTCTCTCTATCACTTATGAAATAAACTAACCTGACTATGGCACAGTTATCATGGGTCCTACTGCTGGCCTAGGTGCCCTTCAGTGAGGTGATATACAGATCCAAAAACCTTTACCTAGGGTGGCACCTGTGGCTCAGTGGGTAGGGTGCTGGCCCCATATATTGAGGGTGGCAGGTTCAAACCCGACCCCAGCCAAACTGCAACAAAAATAGCTAGGTGTTGTGGTGGGCGTCTGTAGTCCCAGCTCCTCAGGAGGCTGAGGCAAGAGAATCGCCTAAGCCAGGAGTTGGAGGTTGCTGTGAGCTGTGTGAGGCCAAGGCACTCTACTGAGGGTGATAAAGTGAGACTCTCTACAGAAAAAAAAAAAGCAACTTTACCCTGCAACTCCATTCAACTTTTGCGCTAGGTTAGATTTTGAGTAGCTGTAGAACAGGTAGGATTTCAATCAGCCTGTTCTTTTGTCCCTCACTCATTGGTCAGTCCAAGCATATAATACAATTATTCCTCCAATAGCAAGTCAGCAAGAGAGGGTTGGTAACATTAGCTGTGGAATGGATGTTGCAAACTTGCTTAACTGCAATTGGAGCTGAGAGGAGTAGGGACCCTTGTGTTCCCTGGGAGATGCAATACTTAAAGCTATTCTCGCCAACCACTTCCTAAGATTTCGTTTATTGGCTTAGTAGAAAGCATTATAGAACACTGAGAAAAGATGTATCAGTATGTGAGGAGGAAATAAGAAAAGTCCTGAAACTGCTAGTGTATGAGCTCTAGCTACTGCAGAAAGGGTTAGGGTGGTCGAGGTGGCGTCAAAGTAGGGGCTCATTCATTCATGGAGGATGCAGGGGTACTGGCTACTGGTGATTCTATTTCTTTCTCATTTACCTACACTGCAGACTAACCAGGGTCTTGTCCAATGATCCTGTACCATTCTATTCCAGCTTAGGAACAGGAAGGGTAGGAAGAAGCTGCATTTAGAGGCATGGGACTTGTGGGATTGATGCATCTAACTAGACAAAAGCTTAATTAGGGCACACCAATCCAGGAGACCTTCAGTTTGTAGTATCCTTTAAGCGAACATCTAGAGTTGAATTCCTCTGGATCAGGACTGCCTGGGCTTTGGGATGGCCCAACAACCTTCTGGAAGAGGTGACTGGCTTTTCATTTTATCAGTATTTGTTTTCTTGCTCTTACACATAATGTAAGAGTGTATTCCAAACACATAGGACTCTTGAACTGTAACAATAGGCGGCACCTGTGGCTCAGAGAGTAGGGCACCAGGCCCATATACTGAGGGTGGTGGGTTCGAACCCAGCCCCGGCCAAAATTGCAATTAAAAAAAACAAAAAACAAAAAGAGATTTGAACTGTAACACTGATAACAACTTGTGGAAAGCTTAAAATGTTCCAAATGCTTCCAGTTTCCCCAGAAAGTCTTCCCTAGTTTGCTTTCCCTTTCTTGATACTTTTAAACCCTTAAAGAGAGCAAGTTGGACACTGAATATTAGAATTTGTCTATATTAGCATAGACCCTTTAAATGGCGAGCTAGTGACAAATGAACACCAGGAGCTAAGATCCAGGATCTTACTCCTTCTCTTTTTGGATGTCAGTTCACAGTGCTTCTCCATGTTGGCTACCCCAAACACAATTTTATCTATTAGGGTTTTTTTTGTTTTTTTTTTTTCCAATTAGAAAATACTAACCCTGTTAGATTTAATTCTATAATTTGAAAAAGCAAAGTTGTGAGCTGCAATAGAGTGAATGTTTTTGGCCCTCACCCACTTACTCACATTCCTATGTTGAAATCCTAACCCTCAGTGCAGTAGGAGGTGGGGCCTTTAGGAGGAAATTAGGTCATGAGGGTGGAGTCCTCAAGAATGGAACTAGTGGTTTTCTACCTTATGAGGATAAAACAGGGAAATGGCCATCAACAACCCAGAAGAAGCCCCTCGCCAGAACCTCACCACGCTGCACTCTGACCGCACTCAAACTTCCAACCTCCAAAACTGTGAGAAGTGTCTGTTGTTTATAAGTACCACGTTTATGGAACTTGGTTATGGCACCCCAAACTGACTAAGACATGGGCAATGAAAATAGCAGAATATGCAACTTTATAGCTCCTTTGGCATTGTATATAATACTTTGGTTTAATAATCTACAGTGAAATTTTGAAATGGAGAGGCCATTTATTCCAAGAATCTACCAATTATATTATCAGTCATTGCTAATTGCCAGGCACTCAGCTGAGCTGGGAGAGAGAGCTTTCAGAGTAGCTTGGGAAAGCCACCAACCAAAGATGAAAGAGTGACGCCTTTAATCACTTAATGAGATGGTAAGGGCACGAGTTCAGAGCTGGAAAATGTGCCCCCTCCTCTGTTTCATTTTTGCCATGAAATGGTGCAGTAGTAAAGGGTCAGGTACGTTGGCACAGATATGGGGGGCTTGAGCAGAAAGTGCAGGAAGCTCCTGAAGTTTTATGGACTCCCAAGTGGGATGGGGGAGGAAGGAGTGGAAGAGCCCAAGGTGCTAGGTCAGAGTGGGAAAAGTGTCTTTCAGATTCTTCCTCCAGCAATTTTAGTTAAGGGCAGGCAAAGGAGGTCAGTTGAAAAGGTGGCATTTGAACCTTGTAAGCTCCTAGGACAAAAGCAGGTCAACTAGAGGGAACAGGAGACAGCTGCATGCTTCAAGCTCTTCGCAAAACCTGCAGTGTTTTAACTTTGGAATTTTCGAAGCTCACTTGAACCAACCAATCAGAGCTCACCTGCATCAACCAATCAGTACTAAGCAGGGGGTCACTCCTTTATTTGCATAAAAAGACCTGATTGGTAACCTGGATAGGAACTTTGGCTGTACTTTCTGAGCTCTCCCGTTGTGCTATGGAAGTGCCTTGGTATTATTGCCTTTCCCCGGATTGCTGAGAGTTACTGGAATGAAGTCTGTCTACATCCTCTAGGTTCCTTTTTCAGAAAACTTTTTTTCACAGAAAAGAGGCCCATATTTGGAGTGGGTGGAGCAAAGGGAGAGAGGAGAAGGGATGATGGAGACAGATCTAAGACGTGTCAGGTCCTGCAGAGCCTTGTAGCCTCTGCAAGGACTTGGACTTTTTCTGTGAGACAGGAAGCTACTGGGGATTGTGAACAGATGGATGACACAATTTGACTCTAGCTGTCCGGTTTGGAATCGATTTAGGAGAGGGTGGGTGGGAATGTTATGGGTGGAAGCAGAGAGACCTGTTAGGCCCTGTAATAACCAGGAAAGAAATGATGTTGGCTTGGGCCAGGGTAGGGATCCTGGAAGCAGGGAGAGCTGATTGGATTTTACATAGTTTAATGCAGTGCTTCCATTTCATCCTTTCTAAACACACTTTCTTCCCCTTTACATTTTAATGTATGTGAAATCAGTTGCACTTTATACTAGGATGGCATCTTATGATTGCTGTCAACCAGGTGGCAGTCATGATAGTTTAGTTGAAAACCTTCAGTGATACCTCTGGTAGTTGCCAGTATCAATGCTAGATGTAAATATGCCGTGACAAATTCAGGGTTAATGCAATTAAATTTCAAAGTTTATTATATTTGCTGAGAAACAAATGTAGCTTCTTGGCTTATCTTCATTAACTATCTTCTTCGTGGCTCTCATCATGGTTTTGCTCTTGAACATTGACTTTCTCCAGTTTTCTCCAGGTTTCCCATTTCTCCCCTCCAACAAGCACTGCAGACTGGTGCCAGAAGTATCTTCCTGAAAATCGAAGCTGATCAGGAGTATCTTCCTGAAAATCGTCACTCAGTTGTATGTCTCTGATGCTGTGTGCTGGCTACAGAACTCATTCCAACCTTGAAAGCTTTTTAACAGACTCTCACAGTTGTCCTATGCCTCCCCCTTCAATCCCCATCTCTCGCTAATTTGTACTCTCTGCTTAAGCTGCTTTAAGCTCTCATTTTTCTGTAAACCCAGAACCTTGTCCCAGCTGTACACCTTTCTGCTCATTTTATCTCTCTTTCGCTCAAATGCTGCTCATTCTTCAATACCCAGCTCAGAGTCTCTTCTTTTTTTTCAGACTGTTCTGACACTCCACACAGATTTATTTATTCATCTTACAAAACACATTGCACTGAAATGCGGTTTTATCTCTTTGCCCTTCTTTCTTTCAGGAGGCTGTGAGCTGGGTACCCCACTCATTATTGCATCCCCCGAATATAGTAATGTACTTGGCACAGAAAAGCTGTGTAATATTTGTAAGAATCTGTTTTTATTATATTGGATTTGATGAACCACAGTTCCTTCCTCTGCAAAGCATGGATTATAATACCTATATCATAATGATGTTTTAGGGGTTTTGAAGATTCCATAAAATAATACATATAAACAGGAATAATGCTTTGTACATAAGTGCTCAATAATAATAAATTGCTCTTTTAAGAATTTGTACTACATTATGAATAATATTACTAATTTTTTAAAACTATCACAATATGTATTTTAACTGCATCTAAAAACGGTACCATCTATTTTCAAGCCATAGAACCAGGATCTGTCCCATCAAGAAACTTCTGGTGTCTTCAATGAAAAAGAAAAGACAGTGAAAGAAGAAGGTAACCCTGCCTCATTTTTCTGTTAGTGACAAAGTGCTGGGATCTACAATTATTTGAAGATTCTAAATATAGAGCACTAATGACCCAAAAGCTCTTCTCAAATTTCACTTTTTCTAATAGCTTCTGAAAAAATACTCTCAGGAGTATCAACTGTTGGTGTCAATTTAGGTAGTTCATGCATTTAATAACAGTGTATTACATTTTTTCCAGATGATTTTATCTCATAAAAGACTATTCATGTCTAGTCATGATAAATACATCATTTAATTATTTGCCTATTTTCTAATGTGGAGATAAGCAACATAATACATTGTTTAAGCCACTAAAATAGACATGTTTTGGTCTTTTTAAATTCTCTGAGGCAAAACTCTGAATAAGATTTTGATGCATACTTCCACCTTTCACTTAGGAATTTCCCAGATTGTTGCATTGGCATTGATGAATGCTGTGGTCTGACTGTTTGTCCCCAGCAAAACTCATGTTGAAATTTCATTGCCATTATAACTGTATAAAGGGGTGGTACCTTTAAGAGGTTATTATTAGTCCACAAGAGCTCCATCCTCATGAGTGGGATAGATGCCATTATAAAAAGGAGACATTGGGCTCAGTGCCTGTATTTCAAGATGCTAAGGCACCAGCCACATACACCAGAGCTGGTGGGTTTGAATCCAGCCTGGACCTGCCAAACAGCAATGAACTACAACCAAAAAATGGCTGGGTGTTCTGGCGGGTGTCTGTAGTCCCAGCTACTTGGGAGGCTGAGGCAAGAGAATTGCTGGGGCCCAGGAGTTGGAGGTTGCTATGAGCTGTGATGCCACAGCACTCTACTACCCAGGGTGACAGCTTGAGGCTCTGTCTCAAAAATAAATAAATAAATAAATAATAAAAAGGAGAGACTGGTTCCCTGTCTGTCTATTTCCCTTCCTCTCCTCTCACCCTCTTGCCTTGCAGCAAGAAGGCCCTTGCCAGATGCCAGCACCTTGACACTGGACATCCTCACCTCTTAAACTGTGTGCCAATAAATTTGTGCTCATTGCAAATTATCCAGTCTCTGGTATTGCGTTATAGCAGCACAAATAGGACTAAGCCAGTGAATTTCAACACTTGATTATTAAATTCCCCTAAGGATTTTAAACAAAATTCTTAAATTGGTGCACTATTTTTCTTTATACTTACAATGGCTCCTGCTCCACTCTTTTTCTTCTTTGTGACATTGAGAAACTGTAGATTTTATTAGGTAAGTGAGAGTGTTGTATATGTGCATTTTTTTCAAAATAAAGTAATCAACCGGAAATGTAAAGTATACTTGGGGAATTATTCCTGTATGTTTCTAACCTGACGCTTCCTCCTCCTCCTTACTGGTGACCTTGATTTATGACTCCCGGGAAAGCATCTCCTCTCTTCAGCATGCTGAATTGAGACTCACTCTGTCTTTCCTCTTGCTACTGCAGGAGGAAGAGTCACTTACGCTTGGTAAGGCCAACTCTTCACTCTGGATCTCACCCCCTTTCACTTCTCAGGGACTTTACTGTTGCAAATAGACTCTTCTCTCCTGCCTTCCCAATTTCCTTCTCTGTAGGGTACTGTTTTTACCAGTAAATAAACCTCTTCTTGACCTCCCATTCCTGGCTAGCTGCTGCCTGATTCTCCTGTTCCTTCACTGAAAACTTCTCAAATGACGAGCTCAGCCATAACATCACTTGTTCTCTTGCCTCAATCCATTTCAATCAGGCTTTTGTTCTGCCCACTCCTTAAATCTGCAATTTATGATTCATCAGTGACCTAAATGTCACCAAATGCATGATCACCTTTATACATTTATCTCACTGAACACCTCAGCTGCATTTGTACAAAGTAATCACTCTCTACCTTTTGAAATTCCTCCTTTTCTCAGCTTCCCTGGTACCACACTCCTCTTATTCTCTCTTTTTTTGAAACAGAGTCTCACTTTATCGCCCTCAGTAGATAGCTGTGGCATTGTCACAGCTCACAGCAACCTCCAACTCCTGGGCTTGGGTGATTCTCTAGCCTCAGCCTCCTGAGTAGCAGGGACTACAGGCACACGCCACAAGGCCTGGCTATTTTTTGTTGCAGTTTGGCCAGATTGGAACTCATCCCCCTTGGTATATGGGGCTGGCGCCCTACCCACTCAGCCACAGGTGCTTCCCCTCTTATTCTCTTTTTATATCACTGCCTACTCCATTGACTATAGGCTGCTAACTCCCAAATGTATGTATCCAAATGTAATCTTTCCCAGGCTCCCAACTTGTATATCTTTTTTTTATTATTATTAAATCATTAGCTGTGTACATTAATGCAATTAATGTACAATGTGCTGGTTTTATATACAACTTGAAATACTTTTATTCTACACTTAGATTTAACATGTACCCTTATAAACTGCATCATAGGGGTGGTCCCACCAATTACCCTCCCTCCACTCATCCTTTCCCCTTTCCTCCTCTCCCTTCCCCCACCTCCTCCCCCTTCATCTTGGGCTGGAGTTGGGTTATAGCTTTCATGTGGAAGTGTGGGTGCTTATAAATTGCTTTCATAGTAGGGCCAGTACATTGGATACTTTTTCTTCCATTCTTGAGATACTTTGCTAAGAAGAATAGGTTCCAGCCCCATCCATGTAAACAGAAAAGAGACAAAGTCTCCATCTTTTTTTAATGCTGCATAATATTCCATAGTGTACATATACCACAATTTATTAATCCATTTGTGGTTCGATGGGCACTTGGGCTTCTTCCATGACTAAGCAATTATGAATTGGGCTGCAATAAACATTCTGGTGCAAATATCTGTGTTATAAAGTGATTTTTGGTCTTCTGGATATATACCTTGTAGAGGAATTACAGGATCAAATGGCAGGTCTATTTTTAGATCCCTAAGTGATCTCCAAACATCATTCCAAAAGGAACATGTTAGTTTGCATTCCCACCAGCAGTGGAGAATTGTTCCCTTTTCTCTACACTCACGCCAACATCTCTGATTTTGGGATTTTCTGATGTTGGCTAATCTTGCTAGAGTTAGATGATATATCAAAGTAGTTTTGATTTGCATTTCTCCAATGATTAAAGATGATAAGCATTTTTTCATGTGTTGGTAGGCCATGCACCTGTTTTCTTCAGAGAAGTTTCTCTTCAGGTCCCTTGCCCACCCTGAGATGGGATCGCTTGTTCTTTTCTTGTAATATGTTTGAGTTCTCTGTGGATTCTGTTTATTAAACCTTTGTTGGAGACATAACCTGCAATTATCTTCTCCCATTCTGAGGGCTGTCTGCTTGCTTTACTTACTGTGTTCTTGGCTGTGCAGAAGCTTTTTAGTTTGATCAGATCCCAGTAATGTATTCTTGGGTTGCTTCAATTGCCTGGGGGATCCTCCTCATAAAACATTCTCCCCAGCCAATTTCTTCAAGTGTTTTTCCTTCACTTTCTTCTAGTATTTTTATAGTTTCATGTCTTAAGTTTAAATTTTTAATCCAGTGAGAGTCTATCTTTGTTAATGGTAAAAGGTGTGGGTCCAGTTTCAGTCTTCTACAGGTTACCAGCCAATTCACTCAGCACCAGTTGATAAATAGGGAATCTTTTCCCCACTGAATATTTTTTGATTGACTTATCAAAGATCAAATAACAGTAAGTAGCTGGGTTCATCTCTTGGTTCTCTATTCTGTTCCATACATCTATCTCTCTGTTTTTGATTTACCTCTCTGTTTTTGTGCCAGTACCATGCTGTTTTGATCAGTATTGATTTATAGTATAGTCTGAGGTCTGGTAGCATGATTCCTTCTGCTTTGTTTTTATTTCTGAGTAATGTCTTGGCTATTTGAGGTTTTTTATTATTCCATATATAATGAATATTATTGATTTTAGTTCTTTAAAGTATCATGGTGCTGCTTTAATAGGGATTGCATTAAAATTATATATTGCTTTGGGTAGTATGGACATTTTAACAATATTAATTTTTCTCAGCCATGAGCATGGTATGTTTTTCCATTTTTTAACATCTTCAACTATTTCTTTTCTCAGAGTTTCATAGTTCTCTTTATAGAGGTCTTTCACATCCTTAGTTAGGTAAACTCCCAAATATTTCATCTTCTTTGGCACTACTGTGAAAGGAATAGAGTCCTTGACTGTTTTTTCAGTATGACTATTGTTGGTATATATAAAGGCTACAAATTTGTGAGTATTGATTTTGTAACCTGAGATGCTGGTATATTCCTTGATCACTTCTAATAGTTTTGTAGTTGAATCACTGGAGTTTTCCAGATATACAATCGTATCATCTGTGAAGAGTGAAAGTTTGATCTTCTCTTACCCTATATGGATACCCTTGATCACCTTTTCTTGCCTCATTGCAATGGCTAAGACTTCCATTACAATGTTAAAAAGCAGTGGAGACAATGGGCAACCTTGCCTGGGACCTGATCTAAATGGAAATGATTTCAATTTAACCCCATTCAATATATTATTGGCTGTGAGTTTGCTGTAGATGGCCTCCATCAGTTTAAGAAGTGTCCCTTCTATACCTATTTTTCTTAAGTGTTCTGATCATAAAAGGATGCCAGATATTATCAAAGCTTTTTGTACATCAATTGAGAGAATCATATGGTCTTTGTTTTTGATTTTGTTTATGTGGTGAATAATTATATTTATAGATTTATGTATATTGAGCCATCCTTGACACCCTGGGATAAAAACTACTTGGTCATGGTGTATAATTTTTTTGATGTATTGCTGGGTTCTGTTTGCTAGGATCTTATTGAATATTTTTGCATCTATATTCATTAAAGATATTGATGTATAATTTTCTTTTCTAGTTGGGTCTTTTCCTGGTTTAGGGATCAGGGTGATTTTACTTCATAGAATGTGTTGGGAAGTATTCCTCCTTTTTCTATATTTTGGAAACGTTATTTAATATAGGCACTAGTTCCTCTTTAAAGAATGGAAGAATTCCATTGTGGCAGAATTCCAATGTGAAGTTGTCTGTTCCTGGACTCTTATTTTGTGGGAGATTTCGTATAGCTGATGCTATTTCAGTACTGGATGTAGGTCTGTTCAACATTTCAAATTCTTTCTGGGTAAGTCTAGGAAGGTGGTATATTTCCAAGGTATTGGTCATTTTCTTTCAAATTTTTGCATTTCTGAGAACAGAGTTTCTAATAGTATTCATTAAGAATATTTTGAGTTTCTGAGGTGTCTGTTGTTATTTCCCCCTTGTCATTTCTGATTGATGAAATTAGGGATTTTAATTTTCTATTTCTGGTTAGGCTAGCCAAGGGTTTATGAAGTTTGTTAAACTTTTCAAAAAAAACAACTTTTTGACTCATTGATCTTTTGAATAATTCTTTTGTTTTCAATTTCATTTAATTCATCTCTAATTTTGGTTATTTCTTTTCTTCTGCTGGGTTTGGGTTTGGAGTGTTGTTCCTTTTCCAGTTGCTTGAGTTGTACCATTAAGTTATTGACTTTCTCTCTTTCCATTCTCTTAAGGAAGGATTGCAGTACTATAAATTTCCCTCTCAGGACTGCCTTTGCAGTATCCCAGAAGTTCTGATAATTCATATCTTCATTATTGTTTTGTTCCAAAAACTTGATAATTTTGTTCTTAATCTCATCTTTGACCCAGCTATCTTTCAGCATAAGGTTATTTAGTTTCCATGTCTTTGTATGAGTATGCAGATTCCTGTTATTGGTGATTTCAACTTTTATTCTGTGATGATCTGAGAAAATACAAGGAATTTCTATTCTTTTAAATTTGCTGAGTTTAGACTTGTTACCTAAGATGTGATCAATTTTGGAGGATGGTCCATGTGCTGATGAGAAGAATGTGTATTCAATTTTGTTAGGGGGATATGTTTTGTAGATGTCTATTAAATTCAATTGTTGTATGGTGAAGTTTAAGTTCAGAAATTCTTTGCTTAGTTTCTTCTTGGAAGATCTATCCAACAGTGCCAAATAGGTGTTAAAATCTCCAAATATTATGGTGCTGGAAGATATCAAATTGTTCATGTCTGTTAGGGTCTTGCTTATATATTGAGGACCATTTTGGTTGGGCACATAAAAGTTAATAACTGATATCTCATCACGTTGTTTCCCTTACAAATATGAGGTGAGCATCCTTATCTTTCCTTACTTTTCTTGATTTAAAGCCTAATATACCTGCAAATAAAATTACCACTTCTGCTTTTTTCTATTTTCCATTTGCCTGGATTATAGTTGTCCATCCCTTCACCCTGTGTCTATATTTATCGTTTAAGATAAGATGAGATTCTTTTATTCAGCAGATAGCTGGCCTCAGTTTTTATATCTAGTGAGTCAACCCATGCCTCTGTAGTGGACCATGTAAGCCATTGAGAGTATTGATAAGCCTGGTAACATTTTGGGTGTCAAATTTTTGAAAGACCAATGGACAGTTTTAATCCTTTCATCACTGTGGAAGTTGGGTGTTGATCAATCATTTCTGAGTGAGTTTACTTTGGTGGTAAAGCATTGTGGTGGTCATTATGGAGGATTGGTCTGAGAATATCTTGAAGAACTGGTTTAGTTATGGCAAATTTCTTTAATATGTGAATGTCATTAAAGTATTTGACTTCTCCATCATAAATGAAACTCAGTTTAGCTGGATACAGGATCCTGGGCTGAAAGTTGTTTTGTTTTAGGAAATTGAAGGTTGATGACCATCGTCTTCTGGCTTGAAAAATTTTAGCAGAAAGATCTATAGTTATTCTAATATTCTTCCCCTTGTAGGATATGATTTTCTTATGTCTGGCTGCTTGCAGTATTTTCTCTTTTATATTAATTTTGGTGTAGTTAATTATGATGTGTCTAGGGAATGCTGTATTTTGATTGAGTCATGCTGGGGTTCTAAAACTGTCTGCTATCTGAATTTCAGTATCTCTTCGATGTTTGGAAAGTGTTCCTCTAAAATATCTTGGAGTAGAGCATCTATGCCTTTCAGATCATTCTCATCACCTTCAGGAATTCCAATAAGGTGAATGTTTGCTTTTTTGGAGTGGTCCCACAACTCTCTCAGGGAATGATCCACTTTTGCTCTCCATTTCTCTTCATCTTTGAGCATTTGGGAGTGTTCAAAGCTTTGTGTTCAATGTCTAAGATCCTTTCTTCTGCCCCCCCATCTTATTACTGAGGGATTCTACTGTATTTCTGAGGTCTTTGAGGTACGCAAATTATTGCCTCAATTTGTCAAAATCTTTGGTGATTTTATCTTTGAATTCATTGAATTCTTGAGCCAACTTTTGAATTACTCCTTGAACTTCTAATTCCAATTTTACTTCTGGGTGTCGCCTGTGGCTCATAGGAGTAGGGTGCCAGCCCCATATTCCGGAGGTGGCTGGTTCAAACCCAGCTCTGGCCAAAAACTGCAAAAATAATAATAATAATAATAAATAAGAACAAACAAACAAAAACTCCAATTTTACTTCAATTCTGTCAATCTTATTTGCCATCCAAATTCTGAACTCAATTTCTGACATCTCAGAATAGGATCTTCTGTTGCATCTCCTTTGTCATACCTTGGGGGTGGGGGGTTAATCTACTCTGGTTATTCATGTTGCCTGAGTTTTTCCACTGATTCCACCCCAAGGTTATTTTTCACCATTTGTTTGGAGAGACTGGTAATGTGGAATTAAATTGAGGGTTCCTGGAGATGTAATTAATCAGCTCTTTACCAGAGTGCTGGGACTGGTGACTGTGACTTTTCCCCTATGGCTTTACCAAGGTCCCATTCAGTACTACAGCCTGAGACTCTGGGGACCCACTTGGTATGATGGGGCTGGGTGGGTCTGTTTTGTATTTAGCTAGACTTTGACAAATCCTAGTGGATCAGTGACTTTGGGTTGAAATCTCATCTGTGGAGGAATTTAAGCAATTAAGACACCCTGCCCTCCCCTGGCAGTAACTGGGAAAGGAGAATCAGACCCTTCCTCTCCAACATAACCAGGGTATAACCTTGGAGATTCCCCAGGTGATCTGCCTAGATCAAGAGTTCCAAACCAATTGTCTCAGTCAACACAAACACAGATCAAGTGGTAGAGTTCAAAAGGTCTCCAGCTACTGGATAGCAGGGACCTACTGGCAGCTGAAGTGTGACTCAATTTCGTGGTCTGTGGAGTCAGAAAGCCCCGCCCAGCAAAAGGATTATTCAGGGTGGGGGTGTCTGGTGCCTCTTTTCCCACTTTGCATCACAATCACCCCTGGTCACTGGTTACCGCACAGGACTGCAGCCCAGCTCTCTCAAATACTCAAGTATACCAGGGATTTGCACCTATGTTAAAGAGGACACAATGCCTCCCCGACAAGGCTGTCTCACTGTGTGATCTGCAGGTGGAACAAGTTCAGGCCTGATTCCCTCTGGTGATCATTGGAAACTGGGGAGGGTTCCACCTGCATCTGTGCCCAGCCAGGGGTTACTGTGGAGTGTGGTTCTCTCTCAGAGACCACACCTCTGCCTTGGCCACACTTCACCTCTGGAACCCCTGCAAGTCAGGTCAGCTTCTCTCCATGTTCCACAGAATTGGGTGGTGTCTCTCCCAAATTTCACCCCAGTGGGAGGGACCATGGAGCTACCACCACTGTCAAGGATGGCGCTGCCACTGTGAGGGGTGGTGCCATAGGGTACTGCTGTGTGGCGGTCGGCAGGTCGCAGGGGCCAGGCAGGAAGCTGGAGGGCGGAGCCACTGGCCACATCTGTAGGAGGTGGTGGGAAGCTGGAGAGGGGAGCCACGGGGTGCTGGCCGCATGGGTTGCAGGACCCAGGCAGGGAGCTGGAGAGCTGGTGGGTTGCCCCATGGGTAGCAGAAGAGGGTGAGGTGTCAGTGGGTGCCACCGGGGTCAGGTGGCGCAAGTCCTCCGCTATGGTCTTTCCAACACAGGGCAAGTCTCTCTCCCCTTGTGACTCCCTGCCTCTCCTAGAGTTACAGTTTCAGCACAACTACTACACAGCTCATGAGATGCTCTGCCCCAGCAAAAATCTGCCAGACACTCTGGATTCTGTAGGGGATAGTTTTCCAGACTGCCAAGAGAGGGGGAGTGGTGGATTTGGGAGTTCAAGAAAGTAGGGAGAATATGAGCTCAACTTTTGTCCCAGGCAAGACTACCTGGGCTTGCAGCGGTGTCGCTCTGTGAGGGAGTCCGGGCCCTCAGTCATTCTCTCCCCTTTGGTGCAACAAAAGGTCCTCTGTTCACTACTTGCCTCAAGTGCTCTCATGGGGGAGTGGGAGGGGAAGGATTCCCAACCTCTTCGGGATGCATTTTGTACCAGAAATTCGTTTTGTTGGGGTCCCAGCTCGTCTCAGCAGGGGTGATGTGAACCTATCAATCCTCTCAGCTCAGCTCCCGATCTTCCACTTTTTTGAGGTGGTTCTGGTTATTATTTCTCCCTCTGCTGAAAGCTGGCTTCAGTCGGCCATCTTGCCACTTCTCCTAGATTTCCAATTTGCATATCTCAATACTATTTGGCATTTCCATGGGATATCTAATTAGCCTCTCATGCCTAATTGTATAGTATGATTATCTCTCAGTGTGAATCAATATGTGATTAAAACTCTTAGCACTCTGCCTGACTCTCTCTTCCCCTTTTCCTTTTGCCTTTATTTCTTGTCCCTTTCCCTAAACCAGCCCCAAGAATCATCTTTTGATGATTTCATACTATCCAATAGTTTTTCTGTATAGGAATCATCCCATTTATAGTCTATTACTTAGATGTGTGATTATCTGTTCAATGTCATTCTTTCTTCTTTGTCCTTTGTGATCCCTGAGGACAGAGATTAACTGTGTTGTTCGTTTTATGTTCAGGGCTGGACACAATAAGTGCCTTGCACATATTAGGATCTAAATAAATATTTTTTAGAAGAGAGAATATAGAGATGGATGTCATCTGTCACTTTTAACAGTTAACATAGCATTGTTATATGGACACTATTTTTCACTATTATAAGAAATTCTGCAGTGAACATCCATGTAGCTAATCTTTGATTCATATTTACTCATGTGCTTTGAAAAATCCCTAGAAATAGAATCACTGGTTTCATAATGAGGTGGACATTTTTTAAAGCTTTTGCTTCAGTGTGGTAGTTTATAAAGATGGCCACCATTCTCTCCTCTCTCTGCATTCATGCCATTGACAGGCAATTTCTCTCCTTTATCTTTGAATGATTTTCTTTGACCCTTAGAATGTTATGGAAGTAGGGTCAGCAGATAAAATACAGGATATCTAGTTGCGATATTGTGGTATAATAAAGAATATATATTTGGCCTTCATCCCCAGTTCCTGGCACATAGCATCTAAAACTCTTGGAAATTCCTGAGTAATAGAGGTGAAAAGAACATCTTTTGTTATTCATAGCAAGACCTTTTCAAACCACACTGGAGTTTGTTAGTGAGATGAATTTTGGAAATCCCCTAAAGATGAAGGACTGGTTGCCAAGGGAATCAATATTGTGATCAGAGGGTTGGAATTTTCAATACCACCTTCTGTCTTCCAGGGAAGAAAGAGGGGCTGGATATTGAGCCTGGTCACCAATGGCCAGTGATCTAATCAATCATGCTATGGGAATGTAATGGAACCTCCAAACAGCCCAATGAAGGGATTCAGTGATGAATACATGTTGGTGCTGGGAGAATGTTGTACCAGGTGGGGCATGGAGACTCTGCATACCTTGCTCTATGCATAGTTTCCATCTGGCTATTTATTTATATCCTTTAAAGTTTTCTTTTTTATTTTTTCCTTTGGTAATAAAGCAGGAATAAAAAGCATACTTTTCCTGGGTTTGTGAACATTCTAGTAAATAGCTAAAAACTCAGGAAGGAGTTGTGGGAATCTCTGATTTGTAGCCAAGTCAGACTGTGGTGGTGGATAAACTGAGGACCCACCATCTGTGCTTGGCATGTGAAGTGTGTGTTGAGGAGAAATTTTGTGCAACTGAGCATTTAACCTGTGGGATTTGCACTAACTTTGGCAGGTATTGTCAAAATTGAGTTAAATTGTAAGACACCCGATGGGATCCACTGAGAATTGAGAAACTGGTTGATGTAGGGGAAAAAATGCATACATGCGGTGTTAGAGGTATTGTGTGAGGAGTGTAGGAAAACAGTAGTTTCTCCATTTACCAGTTAAATTTAAATGTCAGGTAAACAAAACTGAGATACGTTTATACTAAACAAATTATTTTTTGTTTATCTGAAATGCAAATTTATCTGAGAATTCTGTATTATTATTTGCTTAATCAGGCAAAACTTGGTGTGGTGACAATATTCTAGTTGTGGGTCTAGCCTTTAAGAGGCCTGTGCTTCTCCTTTGCACGCTAGAATCCAGCTACCATGCTGTAAAGAACTCTGGGTAGACAGCTGAAAGAAAAGCAGTCATCTACAGAAGCCCTGAAGATAAAGTCATTTTGGACCTTTCAGCCCCAGTTGGGCTCCCAGTCCTAGGAGTAAAGGGTCTGGCCACATGTATCCAGGCAGATTTTAGACTTAGACACATTCTTCCTGTTGTTGATTGGAATGTCTCCTGTGGTTTTCCTGTCCCTTTCTTGCTATTGCATTCCTGGTGGAGGTGAGGGAATTGGGGAAAATTGGGGAGGAGGAGAAAATAGTTTACACGTCTCCAGATTCATAGAAGCAGAACCAGAGGAGCCACATTCACATGTGGACCTGGAACTGATCATGAATATTGATCCTGATGCTTTAATGAGATGAGACTTTGGGATATCTGAGAACAGTGTAAGTATATTTTGCATGTGGAAAGAATGTAAATAATCTGTGGCTAGAGGGAAAACTGTAGTGGCTTAAAGATGGCCACAAATTCATTGCTACTTCTCTGAACAAGTGATGGAATCTGTTCCCCCTCCCATATTGACTCTGGCTTGGTTTTGTGACTTGCTTGGACAAATAATGCAACCAAAGTGATGCTGTTTGACTTTCAGACAGTAGTGCTTTGGAAAACTAGCTCTATGGGAAAAATTTAAAGCACCGATTGATAGCATTTGCCAATTTCCATGGTATAAATACCTGCACAAGCTATCAACCATGTCATATATCATTGACCATGGAGTAGAGATGAAACAAATAGGCTCTGGTATTTTACCACTTGCAGACCTTGTCCTTGAGAGCTCTGTTTGCTTATGGTTTTTCTTCTTTGAAATCCACTTGACATGAAGGATCCTTGGGCCAGGTTCTTAAACAATGAGAGGCCAAATAGAAGGGAAGGCTATGTGGAAAAGAAAGGCAGCATTAGGCATTCTGGCCGCAGCCAGGCTCCCCTCAGAGGGCAGTGAAGAGGGACCCGGGCTAATGTTTCATGGTGAAGAAGACCATCTGGCCAACTCACAGGAATGTGACAAATGATCAATTGTTGTGGACTGAAGCCACTAAATTTTGAAGTGGTTTATGACTTAGTAACAGATAACTGAAACATTTATTAACATATTGCTGAGTTGTTATTTTAAAAAGCTGCAAGTTTCACTTCCACTGCAATGCATGAGAGTTCCTTGTTCTTCGAACATTGCCCACAGTGTGCATTACCATCACCAGCTTGATAAGTTAAAAAAATGTTGCCATTGAATTTGCATTTATTTGTAATGAGTTTGAGTGTTTTTTTCAGGCTTATTGGCCACAAATTGATTATTCGCTCAGTTGATTTTTCTGTTAATTTCTAAGAGCTTTTTCTATTTTTAAAATATTAATAGTAACAGCAAATAAGGAATATTTTGCAATATATGAGTACATAGTTTGCTTGTATGTTCTTTGCAGTAAGAAGTTTTAACTATTTATATAAAAAATGATACATGACTAGGCAATTTTCCATTTCTTGTAATTTGATCATATCCAGTTTTTGGCTTGTTAATCTTTAGTATTTCTTAAATTATTCTGAATATTTTTTACCTAGAATTTTCTTTCTTAGTGATTTTCTTCAAATGAAATCTTCAGTTAAACTCAATACAAGATACATCCCTGTCAGCCCCCTGCCATTCCAATTTGAATGCCATTGACTCAGTCCATGGCAGTAGGCTAATTCTGCAGCCATTCTTGTATTAAAACCTAAAGGAAGTTTTGGATATACAGTGAGTTACATTTTGTGTGAATTTAAATTTTGCAAATTTGAAACAGGGTGACATAAAAATGTTATGAGTTTGTGCAAATTACAAATAATGTGAATCCTCTCCAACCTAAAATTGGATTAGAATAAAGAAAACAAAAAAGGAGCACTAATGAAAAAATTAGTGAAATCCATATAAAATAAGTTAACAGTACCAATCTTGTTTTCCTAGTTTTGACAAATGTACCTTGGTAACATAAGATGTCAACAGTAGGGGATACTGGGTGAAAGGGGTATGTGGAATCTACACAATCTTTTCTGTAAGTCTAAGATTTTTCAAATATGAGAACTTTATTTTTTAAAAAAGCACTTAAGACTCGGTGCCTGTGGCTCAGCAGGCTAAGGCGCCAGCCACGTACACCTGAGCTGGCAGGTTCAAATCCAGCCTGGGCCCGCCAAACAACAATGATGGCTGCAATCAAAATATGGCCAGGCGTTGTGGTGGGCGCCTGTAGTCCCAGCTACTTGGGAGGTGGAGGCATGAGACTCGTTTACACCCAGGAATTGGAGGTTGCTGTGAGCTGGGATGCCACAGCACTCTATCCAGGGTGACAGCTTGAGGCTCTGTCTCAAAAAAAAAAAAAAGCCTGAATCATAAGCTAAAAGAAATCTCTCTTCCCAAGGAAAACCAAAAATGAAACCCAAATTCTTTCTTTCTTTGTTTTTGTTTTTTTTTTTTTTTGAGACAGAGTCTCACTGTCACCCCGGGTAGAGTGCCTTGGTGTCATGGCTCTTTCATTTCTAGTTTATGACATTAGAATTCTGGTAGTAAAGCCTTATCTCCCTGTGGTGATCTTTGGACATGTATGCTATGAGAGGACTGTCTTTAAGTGTGGAATCTGGGGACAAGGTCCCCAGGTAGGGCTTTTATCTACCTCCTTGAGGCAATAGCGTAAGCACGTGAATCGAAAACTTGCAGGCACCATCATAATCTTTACCAGAAATTTGACTTTTGCTCATGCAGTCCTCCCATACTTTTCTATTTTCCTCTCTCACCATAGCAAGTGTCTTGGGAATAGAAGGAGGGGTTTTAGTTTCTCATTTTGCACTCCTCTGTAGGTTTCTTGGCAGATAAAATTTATCTTATGGGCTTCACAGTTGTAAAGGAAATTCCAACAGTTTAAATTCTGAGTGTTTCAGGTTTTCTAGTTCCTACTGTTTTCCCTTCTATTTAGATTATGTGTCTTGAAATCCTGTGATACACGCTGCCCTTCCACCCTGCCTCATTTCTTATACAGGTAATAGCCTCTGTCTGATATTGGGTGGCCTTTGAATAAACAGTGAAGTTAATTTGAATTAGCAAATGTGAAACAGTAAGAAATGAAAAATATTATTAAAGTCTCACTGTATGCTCACAAGTTAAATAATGTAAATGTCACATACCAAAATGTGTTTATTTTGCATTGGAGAGTAAGTCTGATATAAGAAATGCACTACAATGGCCTAGCTTCATGTGGATCAAGACTGTTATTTCTTGTGTTACATTTACTCTTAAAGGAAAAATCTGTTTGGAATTATGTCTGTTTTGAGTTATGTGAGGTTTTCAGAAGCCCCTCCTATGGTACTTCTTGAGCAGCTTGGATAACCCAACTCCCCCACTGGAAACATGTTTTATTATTGCTACTGATGTGATTGCTAATGGTAACAGTTAATGATTGCTTAATCCTATGCTCAGTTCTGTGCTGAGTACTTTTGTACTCAACAGTGTGTATTACACAATTACACCTACAAGGGCAGGTATTACTGATATTATTTCCATCCTATAAATGAAAAATTGCACTTGGCAAATTTAAGTAACTTGGATCCAAAGGATTATGTTTGGATTTAGGGCTAAAATGGAGATTTCTTTGTGAATTACAAGATTTTTGCTAACTAATTCAGTATAAAATATTTACCATGCTTCCTGTAGTTATTTTAGTCCTGTAGAAACTTAGGGATGCCTTTGCTTCTGGAATCATCGTCTCCCAAAGTTATGGCTTGACCTGCTGCTTTGTTCCCAGGTCATTGAGTGCCTTTTAGGAAAGCAGCCCATTCCATTGAGGTGACTGAGAGACTGATACAGCAAATCGCTTTAGCCTCTGGAATTTCCCAGAATTAGAATAATTCCTTGCTATTTTTTGTTTGTTTGCTTGGTTTTGCTTGTTTCTTTTGGTGTGGGAACTTTTCCCCATCAATTGAAATTGTTCAAAATTTTTTTTTGAAAAGAAACAGTGTCTCTAATCAGAATTTCCCTCTTCCTAGGAGGGACTGATAGTGTTGACTATAAAATGAAAATGGGTAATTTGTGGGGAGGTTTTGTTTCTTTTGTAAACCTTTTTTCCTTTTTGAGTTAAAAAAAAGATGATACGTGTTCTCACAGAAGTAGTTTGACTCCAGATCACGTGAGGCATTCCATGGCATATGATGTAATTTCCCCCTCTAAGTCCATCAGTTCAGGGAGACATAGTCGCCCCAGGGAAGAAAATCTTCCCTGGGGAAGATTCTTCTTTCATATCTTCTAGTCACCTAGAATAGAGGTTAACATTCCTGTTAGCCAAAGACCTAAAGTTTTGCTCCATTACTGATAATCTTTGCAAGAACTTTATTATTAGTTTTCATTAGTAATTCATTTTCTGTTTGAATTCATTTTCTGCTCTCTAAAAGTGAGCTTCATGAAGGCAGAGACTTTATTATATAAGACTGCCTGACACATAGAAGACATTCAATTTATTTTCAAAGAATGAATGAATTAACTAATGAATTTTGGTTCAGTAATAGAGACCTCATTAAAATAGTTTCTAGTTAAATTTAAAGAAAGAAAGCCCTACCCTTCTACAGAGCTAAATTACTAGAGGAATTGTGGTACATATTTTATACTGAATTGGTTAGCAAAAATCTTGTAATTCACAAAGAAATCTCCCTTCTAGCCCTAAATCTAACTACAGAACAGTAAAGTGGAAGCAGCGCTGGAAGAGGAGTCTGGGGCTAGGTTCTACTTTCTGCTTCGTCCTCTATTACTAAAGTGTATAACTTTGAGAAAAATCCCTAAATATCTCTAATCTTTCCCTCTCTGAATTCTATGCTCTTACTAAAGTCTTTGGATATTGACTTTTGCTTTGTTCTCTCTCTCTCTTTTTAAATTAAATCATAGCTGTATACATTAATGCAATTATGGGGTACAATGTGCTGGTTTTATATACCGTTTGAAATATTTTCATCAAATTGGTTAACATAGCCTTCACCACATTTTCCTATTTATTGTGTTAAGACATTTGTACTCTACACTTAGTAAATTTAACATGTACCCTTGTAAAATGCACCGTAGGTGTGTTCCCACCAATTACCCTCCCTCCACCCACTCTCCACCTCTCCTTCCTTCCCCTCTTGGGCTATATTTGGGTTATAACTTTTATAAGAAAGCTATAAATTTGTTTCATAGTAGGGCTAAGTACATTGGATACTTTTTCTTCCATTCTTGAGATACTTTGCTAAGAAGAATAGGTTCCAGCTCCATCCATGTAAACATGAAAGAGGTAAAGTCTCTATCTTTTTAAAGGCTGTATTATATTCCAATATACCATAATTTATTGATCCATTCATGGATTGATGAGCACTTGGGCTTCTTCCATGACTTAACAATTATGAATTGGGCTGCAATAAACATCCTGGTGCAAATATCTTTGTTATAAAATGGTTTTTGGTCTTCTGGATATGTACCTAGTAGACAAATTACAGGATCAAATGTCAGGTCCATTTTTAGATCCCTAAGTGATCTCCAAACTTCTTTCCAAAAGGAACGTATTAGTTTGCATTCCCACCAGCAATGCAGAAGTATTCCCTTTCTCCACATCCACACCAACATCTATAGTTTTGGGATTTTATCAAACTTCTTAATATGCATGTGCTTCCTAAAAAGCACATGGGGTCAAAATGTGCAATCTCAATTACATGATAATGAGCCGAGTTCAGTGAGCAGTCGCTAGGGCTTACTTCAGGCTCCCACTGTAGAATAGTCCCTAGCCTTAACCTGATTCCTACTTTCTGCCCTCAGCCACTGGCCCTTGTCTTCTGTACTATCAAGAGGGAAATCTGGGAGCCCAGAGGTAAGTTTCCTCCTCGACCCAGCCTCCCCTGCCCTACATGTCACGGAAAGCAGCTATGGGCAGAAAGGGCACATCTCCTCCCACCGCAGGTGCATAGAGAGAAACTAGAGGTCCAGGGGACACATCTCTCAAAGGGAGACACACCTTGTGTGTCCACAACTGAAGTGGTACTGCTGGTGCACAGCCACCGATGCACTGACGGCAGATTTGGCATGAGCCTGGCTATTCTCCGTGCAGGGCACAAGGAGATGGCACACAGGCCAGGCCAGCACCACTCAGCAATAATTTATCTTATACCAAATTAGACCATAACACTTGTCCTCCTAGCGCACATGAAGAATTTACGAGGGTATGTGTCTATACTACTAAAATATGACAGCAAATCACAAAGTACACATATGATTTTTGTGTAATATGGGTGTCAAACATTTGTGTCACATATCTAGATATTCAGATGTGGGCTATAAAGTTATTTATCTATATACAGTTATGTTTTATCATGAGGAAATATTGGAGAGACATTCTCTGATGTTCTGCTGATTGCTGAAATATGTAATATGAAACAGAAAAGTTGAAATGTGATGTTTCATAAAAGGAAGTACATGGGCCTATATGTGCCTACTTAGGCCCAACGTAAAATATTTGAGTCTGAGTAGAGTATTGATACTAAATCAGAGACTGATTTTTTATTTGACTTCTGAGAATGAACACCCAAAAGGAAGATAGGAATGGAAATGTGACATATGCCTAGCATTTCAAGAAGCAGTTACATGCTTGATTATGTCTTTACTTCCTTCCAACAGAAGGGTCTAATGTCACTTGTGTGTGTGTGTTTATTTTTAAGAAATATTTTTAGTATGTAAAACAAAAAGAGAACAAAGGAAACCAAGTAACAATTATGCCTCGATAGTTTGAGGTTGCTGTGAGCTATGATGCCACAGTACTTTATGGAAGGCGACAAGTCTCCAAGGGAAAAAAAAAAGCAATCTACTCATGGTAAAAATATATTGTGATCACTTTCTGGGAAATCATGATTAAGTGAAAGTAAAACACATGTAAAAGTGAAAACGAAGTTTTCAATTTTGCTACTAAATAATTTTAGATTTTTTTGTTTTGTTTTTGAGACAGGGTCTCACTCTGTCACGCAGTCTAGAGTGCAGTGGCACTATTATAGTTCATTGCAGACTTCTGGGCTCAATGGATCCCCCTGGCTCAGCCGCCCAAGTAGCTGGAACTATGAGCATACGCCACCATACCTGGCTAATGGACCAATTGTTTAACATCAATAAATTTCTTGTTAAAAAAAGTTTTGAAACATAAATGTGTTCAATAGCTTAAGTATATTTGATTATTAGCAAACACAGAATTGTATTTGTTTTAAGAATATTTGAAATAGAACTTACATTTCTTTCTGTATTAGTAGAAGTACAAAAAGCCCCATATGAAATGTGATTTCTGTAAATTGTAAAATGTTGCAAAAGAGACCAAAGTAAGTTTGTATGAACAGCTGCTATTTTCAAAGGGATAACTCAATGAAGGAGAAGGTATATTTTTGGCCACCTGTTTACAACGGCACAACTTGCATTCTTAGAATCAAATTACTAATGATGTAGTATGTCCTGATTTTTCTTCATCAGGAGGTGGGAATGACTGTCTCACTCTGCTTGGCCAATGTTCACTCACCAAAGAGTAAAAGAGAACATAAGGAGAGTTGTGCCCAAGTGGACACACTGCCAGTTACCAGGATAATATTTTATCTCTGCACTTTTAAACTTAACAGACATAAAAGAATTCACTGAATATAAAGACCATATCTTTTAGGGAAAAAAAAAACCCAACAAGGATGAACGTTCATTACAGTCACAAGCAATAATCCCAGGTGGAAGTAAAGACATTTCTGAAATGTAACACAACGTTTAAACAAACATTTTAATGAAAACTTCTCATATCTTTGTAGAATTTGTTTTTGAGAGTCAATTTGAGCTGATCAGGAGAAAAGTCTCACTGGAATAGTACTGCTTGAAGAGGAAGCAGAAGTTATCCATCCAAGCTTCTTTATTTTTAGCCAGATGTTTGAGGGAAACATGTGGATTTGGGGTTAACATTTAAGTTGTAAATTTCAGATTTGCCACTTTGTACTTTTGTGACTTTGGGTAAGTCATTGAACTTTCTCACATAAAATATTTTAACTAACCTGTTAAGCCACTTTCTTATACAGTAGAACCTCTGTACGTTGACCACCCACGGAGTTGTAACAAACTGGTTAACATACAGAACTAGGCCTGCTGTCCTGACGTGTGTGTGGTCATGTCCAGTCTATGATAATTAGGTCAACTTGAGAGGGTGGTCAGCATAGGGAAGTGGTCAACTATGGAGGGTCTGCTGTATATGGAATGCCAAGAAGAGCTCACGTGCTCCCCTCTCAGGTTGGTACTAATAGAAGAGAAAACTTTATATGTAAACATAAAGTAAACAACGGGAAAAAAGTTAAAATTACTTATATACCCTCTATTGTCTCTCAAGCCAATAATATACTTCTGTTCTCTTCACTTACTGGTGATTAGTAGTATTTTCAGGAATCTATTTCAGGGTTTTAGTTAATCAACTATTTATTAAGAATTTACATATCCCTAGTGTTTGTCTTAAATACTCAAATTTTATGTGCTAGTTGGGAGATTAAGAATAATAGTTATAAATACACGGTAGCACACAGTGCCTCCCCTCCAAGAGAGGCATAATTGTTACTTTGTTTCCTTTGTTCTGTTTTTGTTTTGTATGGTATGTGAAGAGACCACTGACCATGAACTGGTTCCTGCCGGTTCACAGGGCTGGGCCCAGGATTCCTTCTGCCCTTTGTTCTCACTTTTCTTTTAAGATGAGAACTTGTGGAGATGTATAGAACCTATTTTTAATACATTTAAATGTTAAGTCTCCACCCTCAGATGAACTTATTTACTGGATAGTACAGTTGAAATAACATATCCACATGAAATAACATATATACATGAAAAACTTTAGATGTTTTTGTAAAAAAGAAAATTATAAAGTAAAATAAATGAATTTTCATAAGTTGCTGAATACAAGCCTGCTTCCTTACTAGGCTTGTGTGCGACCCCCTTTATAAATATTCACAGCTGCTCCTAAAACCTGTTGAGCTTGTACACATAGTTGACTCTTTAAACATAAATTTCTTCCTCACCCTGTAGGCTGCAACCCATTGTAAGAAATAAAGCTCTCATCTCCAAATGTATGAACTTCTCATTCTTCAGTTGACACAAGAAAAAGGAAGGTGAAATGATGGAATAGAAAAAGGTCTATGCCAGAAAACTAATCTCCCTTTAAAAAGCTTTATGGGGAGGTTTTCTAGCCATTTTCACAGATATCCTGCTGGCTGGAGCTGTACAAAACGGCCATCACCAGCTATAAGGAAAGTCAGCCAAATTCTTCTTTTTTCTATTAGTAAGAAAATAAAGAATGGGTTTTGTGGAGGCAGCTAGCAGTTAATGCCCCTCAATATTTTCCTCCATTTTTGCTAACAAAAAATATTTGCCAATCCAAGGTTTATAGGATAATTTCTAGAAATAATTACTGAAAGTTCTGAATTTTACTTGTTTTCTCTTTAATGTCTTTTCTAAGTTAGCTAGCCCAAGAGAATTCAGTGTAGCTGCAACTATCCTCTAAATTTAATTTTAAACTTGTCTGTAGAAGAGACTCTTCTTTATGTTTGTGTTTTGATACACTTATCTCCTAAAATATCTCTGGGAGATAGAAGCTTGAGACTGAACTAAAGACGGGAATAAAGGAGTATGTGTCCCAGGTGACGCCTGATGAGCATCTATGATACAGCTGCTCACACTGCAGCAAAATGCAAACCCAAGAAGGATGAGTGCTTTTTCTCTTTTTGCTGCTACAAGGAGAAATCAAGCAACAGGTCTGATGCTGAGAACAAATATAAAATATTAACAGCAACCCTTTATTAAGTATTCACTACATGTCAAGCATTATGTGAAGCATTTTATATAATATAAACTCCATAACTCCTTACGTTTTTCTAAACAATTATCTCTGAATATTAGAATATCCATTATATAAATAATATCTTAACAGAAATAAAATCTCTTTCATAATAAAATCATATGTCAAAGCATTTGACAAATTTAGTGTTCTATTCAGCATTCCTCACAATTTTCTAGTTGTATTTTTTTTTTCTTAAAGTTTTGAATGCAATCACTTGAACAGTAGAATAAAAAGAGGGCTCTGGATGTGGTGTCAGGAAACCTGGATTATATTCTTAGTTTCAGGACCAAAGATTATGTATGTATCCTCGAGAAAGTAACAGTTCTGGGACTGTTGCACTTCTTTTAGCAGCAAAAGTAGTAAGTGTCTGTTTGTCATTAAAAATATTTTATGCCTCCTTTAAGATGAGAACCTGTGTAGGTATTCCTCACAGAACATAAAGAGCTCAACCAATTATATTCTAAAAGATAGATCGGATTCATTAAACCCATATACAGATCTTCATTGAGTTACAGGCGCCTGACTCAGAAAAATCTAAATACCCACACAACTGGCAGTCTTCCATATCCTTATCCTGCTGTACCTCTTCCAATTCCCAGGACATGATTTCCAGAGAGTCCATCTGGGCAGGGATTTATCAAGCCTGGTGTTTGTCCTTCTGTTGATCCTTCCTGACTAACTGACCTGCCTCTGGCAATACTTTTTCACATGGACACATGTCCTCTTTAATGCTTGTTCTGTTCCCTCTTACAAATTTCACCAGAAAATCAATTTCCCTCCACTGTCTGCTTTCCTTCCTTTCTCCACTATACCCAAGATTCCTTTTATTGCTCATATCAAGCATCTTCTCTGCTCAATTTGTAACTCTAACAATGATGGCTGCTGTCACAGGCGTGTATAAAATATCTGACTATCATTGCACTATTTGGTCACTCTTGTGACTCTCCCCATGCACATGCTATTTGGAAATAAACATTTCTTTTATAAATTTGCCTTAATTGTGGGTTTGCCTTTCAAAGAACTTTTTTTTTTGGGGGGGGGAACAAAAGGGCAAATTTTCCCTTATACCTGTGGACTAAAAACAAAAGAATAGTTGAATGGCTGGTTTTTTTGGATGATATTTTCATCTGCAGATAAAATCTACATTAGTAAAGTGAAGTAAATAGAAGAGACAAACAGGCTTTCTCTAAAGCCTTCACCTTTAATCTACAAACAATTATATTACAGGAAAAGGAGGCAGAGAATCTATTTCTACAGGCAACCATTTGTTCCCTCTGAGGGCTTCTACCTCTGAGGTTTTATCTGTATAACAAGATTACTTTCTTCCATGCTTTTCTTTCTCTTTTCCTCCAAAAAGTTGTTTGTCACACTTTAAGTGTTACTAGATGAAAAAAGTCTTGCCACCTATCACTGTCAGCCAAAAGCAGGAACAGAGATTAGATCCAACAAACTTTATTATCAACAATCCAACAATTCTGCAGAACAGTAGAACGGAGAACGGAGTAGCCTCTCTGAGACATTTCTGCCCTTCCATTTTCAAAGCCACAGTTTTATACATAAAAGTTCAAAGCAAAAACTATGTTCACCCTTATCTTAAACAAAAATAATTAATACTATCTTAAACAACAAAAATCACCACACTCCATGACCCATAATAAATAATAATTGACATAACCCATGACCCTAAACAACATTTTAAATTCAAAAGTTAATCTCCTAAATCAATTTTCCTAACTACTCAAGAGATACATTTTCAGGTTAAAGCTGAATTTACAAAACAACAAGGATGTAAGACTTGAGGGAAAGGTCACATAGGACTGGGCAGACTAGCTGTGTTACCTTGGCCCTAGCCAATTGTTTTTGTTTATTTGTTTCATTTCAGACATGATTTGTTTCTCAAGAGTCACTGGTTGTTCAACACAATGTTGATTCTTCTCAGCCAAGAGCATGGTATGTTCTTCTGTCTGTTAATGTCTTCTGCTATTTCTTTTCTTAGTATTTCATCATTCCCTTTGTAGAGGTCCTTCAACTCTTTTGGGAGGTATATTCCCAGGTATTTCATTTTCACTGAAGCTACTGATTTGTGGACATTGATTTTATACCCTGAGACAATACTGTAATTCTTGATCGCTTCCATTAGTCTTGTGGTTGAGACTCTGGGGTTCTATGAGTATAAGATCACATCATCAGCAAAGAGCAAGAGTTTGACCTCTTCTGCCCCCATTTGGATGCCTTTTATATCCTCTTGCTTGATTGTACTGCTAGTACTATGTTGAATAGTAGTGATGATAGAGGAAATCTTTGTCTGGTTCCAGTTCTGAATGGAAAAGCTTTCAGTTTTACTCAGTTCAGAATGATATTTGTTGTGAATTTGTCATAGATGGCGTCAATCTGTTTAAGAAATGTGCCAACTATGCCTATTTTCTTAATTGTTTTTGTTAGAAATTATGCTGATTTTTTTTTTTTTGAGACAGTCTTAAGTTGTCGCCCTGGGTTGACTGCCATGGTGTCACAACTCACAGCAATCTCAAACTCTTGGGCTTAAGTGATTCTCTTGCCTCAGTCTCCCAAGTAGCTGGGACTACAGGCACCTGCCACAATGCCTGACTATTTTTCTGTTGCAGTTGTCATCATTGCTTCCACTGGCCCAGGCTGAATTCCAACCTGCCAGCCTCAGTGTATGTGGCTGGCACCCTACCTACTGAGCTATGGGCACCGCCAAGGAAACTGAATTTTATCAAATGCTTTTCCTGCATCTCTTGGGAGAATCATATGGTCTTTATTTTTCGCCTCTACTGATACGGTGAGAAAAATTTATGGATTTTCATATGTTAAACCAGCCTTGCATCCCTGGGATGAAGCCTGCTTGATCATGATGTAGCAATTTTTTTAATGTGTAGCCTTAATCTATTGGCTAAGACTTTATTGAGTATTTTTGCTTTAATATTCATCAGTGAAACTAGTCTGTAGTTCTCCTTTTTAGTTATGTCCTTTCCTGGTTTTACTATCATGGTGATGTTTGCTTCATAAAATGTGTTGGGGAAAGTTCCTTCCTTCTGGATGTTTGGGAATAGGTTCTACAGTGTAGGTACAGCACTTTTAAAAAGATTTTCTAGAATTCTGGTGTGAAGCCATCTCAGCCAGGGCTTTTGTTGTTGTTGTTGTTGGAAGATCTTTTATTGTTTCCTTGATTGCAGTGCTTGATATTGGTCTGCTCAAAAAATTTATTTCTTCCTAGTTAAGTCTAGGGAGATGGTGTGATTCCAGATATTGGTCTATTTCTTTCACATTGGCAAATTTCTGAGTGTAGAGTTTCTTATAATAGTCAGAGATAATCTCTTGTACCTCCATGCTATATCTTGTTATTTCCCATTTTATTTCAGATTGAAATCATTAGAGATTTTACTTTTTGTTTCTAGTTAATTTGGTCAAAGGTTTATTGATTCTAATTATTTTTTTGGAGAACCAACTGTTTGTTTCATTAATTTTCTGAATAATTTCTTTGTTTTCAATTGCATTTATTTCTGATTTAATTTTGGTTATCTTTTCTTCTTCTAGGTTTAGTATTAGAGTGCTCTTCTATTCCATTTCCTTAAGATAATCCATTAGATTCTTGATATGCTCTCTTTTTGTTATTTTGGATGTAAATATCTAATGTGATAAATTTCCCTTTTAAGACTGCTTTTGCAGTATCCCACAGGTTTTGGCAGCTTGTAGCTTCATTGTTGTTATGTTTGAGGAATTTACTAATTTTCTCCTTTGTCTCTTTCTTTTTTTTTTTTATTAAATCATAGCTGTGTAGATTAGTGCAATCAAGGGGTACAATGTGCTGGCTTCATATACAATCTGAAATGTTTTCATCAAACTGTTTAACATACACTTCATGGCATTTTCTTAGTTATTGTATGAAGACATTTGTATTCTGCATTTAGTAAGTTTTGCCTGTACCCTTCTAAGATGCAACAGAGGTGTGGCCCCACCAATTATCCTCCCTCCACCCCAACCTCCCCCCTCCCCTCCCTTCCCATATTCTTGTGCTATAGTTTGGTTATAGCCTTCATATGACACCTTTAAATAAGCTTCATAGTAGG
>CAUYON010067068.1:0-15929 GCA_963573935.1 Arctocebus calabarensis | reverse complement strand
ATCTTAGAGGGGTACAGGCGGAACTTACTAAATGCAGAATATAAATGTCTTCATACAATAACTAAGAAAATGCCATGAAGGCTATGTTAAACAGTTTGATGAAAACATTTCAGATTATATATGAAACCAGCACATTGTACCCCTTGATTGCACTAATGTACGCAGCTATGTTTTAATAAAAAAAAAAAAATTAACAAATACTAAAAAAAAAAAAAAAGAAAAAGAAAAAAGAAAAAAAATGGTATGAAGGAGCAGCTAGGAATAAGAAAACAGGTAGCTTTAAGATACCTTTTAAGATCATACACATAGGCTCGGCGCCAGTGGCTCAACGGGCTAAGGCTCCAGCCACGTACACCTAAGTTGGCAGGTTCAAATCCAGCCTGGGCCTGCCAAACAACAATGACGGTTGCAACCAAAAAATGGCCAGGCGTTGTGGTGGGCGCCTGTAGTCCCAGCTACTTGGGAGGCAGAAGCAAGAGACTCGCTTGACCCCAGGAATTGGAGGTTGCTGTGAGCTATGATGCCACTGTATTCTATCCAGGGTGACAGCTTGAGGCTCTGCCTCAAAAAAAAACAAAAAACAAAAAACATACACATAAATCCAGGAACCTCTGGATCTGAAACACGAAGTAGGGAGATGAATACCTATTTCAGTTAACGTTTCCAATTCTTGGCTCGGCGCCTGTGGCTCAACGGGCTAAGGCGCCAGCCACGTACACCTGAGCTAGCGGGTTCGAATCCAGCCTGGACCCGCCAAACAACAATGACGGCTGCAATCAAAAAAGGACTGGGCGTTGTGGCAGGTGCCTGTAGTCCCAGCTACTTGGGAGGCGGAGGCAAGAGACTCGCTTGAGCCCAGGAATTGGAGGTTGCTGTGAGCTGTGATGCTATGGCACTCTACTCAGGGTGACAGCTTGAGGCTCTGTCTCAAAAAAAAAAAAAAAAATGTTTCCAATTCTTTATCTCAAGAAAACAGAATATAGGTACCTCATGAACATTACTAGTCATTACACTAGAGAGTCTAATCTAACTAAGAGAGTGAGAAAGGGTGTTCAGTCTCCTCTCTATTGCTGTATTCCCAGCCTGTTTTATTTTTTTCTTGTTTGTAATGAAAAAAACATTTTTTTTTTTTAAGACAGAGCCACAAGCTGTCACCCTGGTTAGAATGCTGTGGCATCACAGCTCACAGCAACCTCCAATTCCTGGGCTCAAGCAAGTCTCCTGCTTCTGCCTCCCAAGTAGCTGGGACTACAGACGCTCGACACAACGCCCGGCCAATTTTGGGGTGCAGCCATCATTGTTGTTTGGCGGGCCCAGGGGCTGGATTCGAACCCGCCAGCTCAGGTGTACATGGCTGCCGCCTTAGCCACTTGAGGGGCCGAGCCAAGTAGTGAAAAATATTTTTAATAAAGGAATTATTTGGGGGGAAAAGAATTCTTTTAAATAATTACAAGAAATACAATTCCATTCCACAATGGGAAACAAATTACACACAGGCTAAGTTTAAGTCTGATAAATTCTAACACTTTGCAGCTATATGTGTGTGCATCAAGTAGAATATGACTACTTATTATCAAGAATATTTAGCAAATAGGAAAAATGAAACTGAGTGATTTAGGAAAATGTCCCAGAAAAGAAGGGAATAACTAGTAGAAAGAGGACTAGAAAGATTTTACTATATAGACTTCTAATCTAAAATGATATTTTGGTGAAGGATCAATGTTTAGAAAAAAAGGAAAAACTATGCTTATGGTAAAGGTGCTGGATATAATATAAAAAAACAATTACTATCTCAGCTAAAGCACCAGGCCTGTCACTACTAACAAATGCACAGTATTTCATTTAAATACCATTCCAGAATTTACCAGTAGAAGGGTTTATACATTGGTATACATAAAAAACTAGATCCACAGGAAAGTGACCTTGAAATGACAGATCCACACAAAATATATTTCATACTTCTGTATTAAATAATCAAATATAAATAGGCTCATTAAAGAAAAATCGAACATACTTTTAAATTTACAAGAAAAGAATTTAAGGGTGACATATGAAAGGTTTTCATGCCATCTTTATGCTTTCTTTTCCAGTACTGTACTATAAAATTGTAGAAATACAGTAAGAGTGTAACATAGAGGTTAAGACAAATTTTAGTATCATAAAGGCTCAGACTCTAATTTTGGTTCCAACACTTACAGGCAGAACGATTAAGGGCAAGTTAGTTAATTCCCTAAAACCCATTTTCTCATTTATTAAAAAAAAAAAAAAAAAAAGGCAAACTATCTTATTTTCAGTTTTAATATTTTGAAATCAAGATGTGTTCTAATTATTTTGCATTCCAATATGGAAAGACACTTTTTAAATCAATAGTGTATCATGTGTCTTCCAATATCTTTATCAGTGTCTCTCAACCTAGAGTCCTTTTGCTCCTCAGTAGACAGTGGACGATTTTTGTTTGTCACCAAGTAGAGTGGGAGTAGGGATAGGGAACCCTACTGGCATCTAGTGGTTAGAGGCCAAGAATGCTGCTAAAATCCAGGAAGCCCATGTACAGGATAGCCCAACCAACAAAGAACTAGCCAGGCAACAGTTCTACAGTTGAGGAACCCTGTTTTTAAGGTTTAGAAAAAGAAATAAAATAATCTCTACTAATAGTTCACTCTCAGAGTTAAAAGAAATAATTCAGATAAAATGCTCCTAAGAGTAATTAGCACAGAGTACATGTTTAATAAATTAGTAATAGTTTTCTCTTTTTATCAAAGGTGCTTAGTATAATTTATCTACTAAATTAAATACCAAATCCCTTTATCTGGCCCTTCACAAAACTGTCTCAATTTGCCTTTCAAGCTGGACCCCTTACTACTTCATTACATAAATTTCATCCAGTCAATCTAGTCTATGTTGTTTCATTAACACCATCTGGGTTTCACAACTCCATGCCTACCCACAAACTACCTCCTCCAACTACAATGCCTACTTTCATTCACCTGATTCCCTTTTGAGTCTACTTTAAATACCACCTCCACCACAAAGGTCTTCCTTCATAGACCACTGAGGCTGAAAATTACCTTTCCTCCTTTTCCCCACCTTGCCTCCCCTCCAGTCCCCGCCTCCAGCCTACTGGACTCCACCCCCACTAGTCTCCCTCTAAACATCATTCTTCAAGTTACATAGCTCTTATCATAGGTTTCTCAAACTCTACTGTACTTATACATCTATCTCCCCCATGAAAGCATAAACTCGTAAATAGAAAGACATAGCTTAGATCTGTAGGATTTGATATTGTTAATCAGACAATCAATGGGACCACTCTCCTTGAAACTTTCTCCTCCCAGGGCTTCAGTGTTGCTACATTTTTGTTTTGTTTTGTTGCAGTTTTTGGCTGGGGCTGAGTTATGAACCCACCACCTCTGGTATATGGGGCTAGCGCCCTAGTCCTTGAGCCTAAGGCACCACCCTAGTGTTGCTACACTTTTTATTTATTTATTTATTGACACAAGAGTCTCACTCTGTGGCACTGGGTGGAGTGTCCTGAGTAGAGTGTCATGGCCTCATCATAGCTCACAGTAACCTCAAACTCTTAGGCTCAAGAGATCCTCTGACCTCAGCCTCCTAAATAGCTAGGACTACAGGAACCTGCCACAATGCCCAGTTTTTCCTATTTTTAGTAGAGATGTGGTCTTGCTCTTGCTCAGGCTGGTCTCGAACTCCTAAGCTCAAGCAATCCACCACCTGCCTCAGTCTCCCAAAGTGCTAGGATTACAGGCATGAACCATCCCAGCCACTACACTTTCTCAATTCTCTAAATCTCTGATAGCTATTACAATCTCCTCTGACTGAGCCTGTCCCCCATTATAAGTATTCACTATTCTAGACTCTGTCTCAAATTTCTTCTTTCCTTCTACAATTTTATCTACCTCCAATTTCAATTGTGCACTATATACAGAAGATTACCAAACTGTTATTTCTAGCCTCAACTTCTCAATCACATTGCAGACCTACATTTATAGCTACCTTTTCCACTGACATTATCGGACAAGGTATGTGGCCAACACATTAAGTTCAAAGGTTACAAAAACAAAGCTGCCTTCCCATTCCAACTTGCAGCTTTACCTCTGTCAATGGCATTAAATTCATCCTCCCAGTCACTAACTCTCAAACTCTCACGTAACCTTATCCTTCCTAAACCCTCAGGTGACCTCATCCTCATATACTGTGTATTCTTTTTTCATTTTAACCATTCCCCAGGCCAAGCGTGGTGGCTCACACCTATAATCCTAGCTAGCGTTCTAGAAGGCGAGGTGGGTGGATCCGACAGATTGCCTGAGCTTGGGAATTCAAGACCGCCAAAGAACAAGACCCTATCTCTAAAAAGCTGGGAATTGTGGAGGGCCCCTGTAGTCCCAGGTACTCGGAAGGCTGAGGCAAAGGATCTCTTGAGCCAAAGAGTTTGGGGTTGCTGTGAGCTATGATGCCAGAGCACTCCGCCAAGGGTGAGAAAGTGAGTGTCTGTCTCAAAAAAATAAAAATAGGCACCATGTGAGGGTGAGCCAGGTGAATCGCCTAAGCTCAAGAATTCGAGACCAGCCTGAGTAACAAAGCGACCCCATCTCTGAAAAATAGCCAGGCCTTATGGTGGGTGCCTATAGTCCCAGCTACTTGGGAGGCTAAAGCAAGAGAATCACTTGAGCCCAAGAATTTGAGATTGCTGTGAGCTATGACACCACAGTACTCTAATGCAGGCAACAAAGTGAGACTCTATCTCAAATTAAATTAATTAATTAAATAAATAAATCTTTCCCCATATACCCCAGCTTCAGTCTTTTAAAATACCAGGGATGTGGGCGGTGCCTGTGGCTAAGTGGGTAGGGCGCTGGCCCCATGTACAGAGGATGGTGGGTTCAAACCCAGCCCCGGCCAAACTGCAACAAAACACAGCTGGGCATGTGGCAGGCACCTGTAGTCCCAGCTACTTGGGAAGGAAGCTAAGGCAAGAGAATCGCCTAAGCCCAAGAGTTGGAAGTTGCTGTGAACTACGTGACGCCACAGCACTCTACCAAGGACGAGAAAGCAAGACTCTTGTCTCTACAAAAAAAAAAATTAATAAAAGAAAATAAAATACCAGTGATTAAATCTCGGCAACATTTTTTCTATGATTTGCCTCTCTCCATTCCTTTCACTTCCACCCATAGAACATAGCATTAAGAGAATTGACTAAAGTCAGATTCTCCAGGTACAGATCTTAGCTCAGTTAGTCAGGTAGCTTTGGACAAGGTTTCTAAAGCCCTGGGCCTCACATTCCTCATTAGTAAAAATGGAATGATTAACAGTTTCTACTGCATAAGGCTGTCAGGAGAATTAGAATGTGATAATATACATAAAGTGCTTGACACACAGTAAAAGCTCAATAAGCATTACCCCTACTTCAAGCCTTTATCATCTTTTGCCCAGACTCCTGCAGTAACATCCCAAACTGGCCTCTCTACTAGCAGTCTCTCTTAACCACAAGCTTACTTAAAGTTCTCACAATCTTCATACATGCATCAGAGTCAGATCTTATGGAGGATTTTGAGAGCAAAATCTGCTGGGATATAGAAAGAAATTTAAGACCCAGGAAGTGGGTCTTGAATCCCATGTTGAGAACTCTAAATTTAAGAATTTAGTAAAGAAGAGTGTTACAGGAGGTTCTATACCTACCATCTCCCCAGAGGATTTAAGGGAATAGAACATTTAAAGCCAACTCAGTAACACTGCTTAAAAATTAAGTTAAACTCTTCAAAAATAGTAGTAGAAAAAGCACAAATAGTTTTTAACGCCCATTTCTGCAATTAAAGCAGTTAGGGAATCTGTTTATTGTTTCAAATTCATTTACACAAACTTATTGTTCATTTGATCAAAACTGTATCTAGATTCTATGAAGATTTGGGCTATTTGGAATATTTTTGTTGTAAAGAAGGAAAAAAAAGATTCAAAGTTCCTGATTTAAAACTTCAAATTAAGTAAATACTTCATATCTACTTTCTAGGTATTAACAATGCTAGTGTTTTATTTCTTTTGTATAGTTCAATTATTTCCCTATACTCACAACTTATTTCCAGCTATCATTTTAAATTACTTTTCCAACATAACGTTTTAAAAGCAACTACTTTTTTAAAATGTCAGAAGTTAATAAAGTTTCTGACAGAAAAACACTAAATCCACTACCTGAAATCCCTATCTGTCATTGTAAAAGGAGAGATTTTAGTAAATCATACTTGAAAGGCTAATTTTTTAAATAAATGAATATAATTAGGTAATACTTTTGAAATATGCTGTCTATTAGCCTTTTCTGCATTACAGCTTCTGCAGTCAATAGAGAATATATAAATCCCCCCAAAAAACTTGGGTGGCTCCTGTGACTCAGTGGGTAGAAGGTGCTGGCCCCATATACCGAGGGTGGAGGGTTCAAACCTGGCCCTGGCCAAACTACAACAAAAATAGCCAGGCGTTGTGGAGGGTGCCTTACTACCAGCTACTTAGGAGGCTGAGGCAAGAGAATCACCTAAGCCTAGGAGTTGGAGGTTGCTGTGAACTGTGACTCTATGGCACTCTACCAAGGGCAATAAAGTGACTCTGTCTCTTTAAAAATAAAAAAAAGAAAAAAAACTGTTTTTCTATTCATTTCATATAAATTTATGTTTTGAAAGGCTATTGACAAAGAATAAACAAAATGTACAAACATATTTTTAATAATGTATTAACTTCCTATCTCTTAAAGTCTTCCAAACTTGTTTTTCATTCCATTTTGAATATGGTCTCTTTATCCATTCAAACTGGTGCCAAGGCAAATATAACTAAGAACTAACAAACAATCATATAAATCATATGACAGTGACTTAAGATCTGCACAATCTATACAGAAAAAATAGTATTAGACCACAACATGTATTATATGCATATTTTTCACACTTGCAGATAAAAGGATTACTCTGCAGAATGGTGTAAAGTAATAACCAAAGACTTCAGAGTCAGAAAAACCTGAACTGGCATGCAGAATGACACTTGCCAGATGTTTAATCTTGTGAAAATTAATCTCTCTGAGCTGTTCCCTCATCTGCAAAATGAGGACAGTACTCATAAAGCTGCTGTAAGAATACATGAAATACTGTAATGCATTTAAAATGTCGTAATAATGATAGTGATGTAGTGTTAGAAGAGTGTTATAGTAGTGTGACAGTAGGAAAGTTCTTTAACCTCTCTGTGCACTGGCATTTTTTTTAATGGGGAACACACTACCTACGTCACAGAGTTGTGAATCCCTAATGTACAACTTAACACAAAGCATCCAGCAGAGTGCCTGCCAGATGTCAGAGTCCACTGATACTAGATTCTCTTCACTTCCTTTCTTAATCAAGCATATTAAATCCTTCATCAAGTAGTCCAGAATCTAGTAACCTACTTGACATATACCCAGAAAGTAGGCCATATTCTGAGTAGAAGCCTCCGTGAAGGCATAGCAAAATTTTTACATCTGTACGATAAATAATCTCTCAGTTTCAGATGGAGAGAAATATTTATCTTATTCCTTCTGCCTTCCATTTTGGACACACTAATTTTCCATGTAAGTTATTATATTAATGTGCCTCTTTCCATCACCCCTAAGTAAATAGTTTTCTTTTACTGTCCAAACAGTTATTAGTGTCATATGCTGCTTAAATTAAAAGCAAAATTCATCTATTATTCTTACTGTTTATATCAGAGTGATGCCAGAAATCCTTTTTAAAAAGCAGTAACATGAAGCTTAAATTCAGTTAATTAAAAAAAAAAAAAAAGCAGTAATGCTTTGTGCTTTTTCCTATGTATTACCCTAGATGTTCAGTTTCAAATAAATGTTTAAAATATAAATAATTTCAAAAGAGTTTTATATTTATTCCTAATGCCAGTTCATACCAAAGCCTGACAACTCAAATAGAATTAAGGCTGTCATAAACATAAAATCACATCAATGTTAAGCTTCCCCAAAAAACTAATTCAAATAATTCATCTGGTATTTAGCTGAGACATGCAAGTCCTGAAAATACTCTGCTGTGTATAAGTTGAAGTAGCAAAACCGAATTAAACCATTTACCAATGTATTTTCACAATCAAAGTTGAAAATAGCCATCATCCACTAAAACCTATATTTAACATCTGGGTAAGTTTGTAAATCTGAAGGAACTTTTCAACAAATATTTTATTTATCTAAAATTCACTAAGTAGGGAATGGACATCTTGCAAAATTACTCTTAGAAGTTATCAGACCAAATTACTTTACAAGAGCATCTTCCAATGAAAAGCCGCTCTAATTTTTTTAGCATTTCCACAACATGGGCTCCTAAAAGAAAAAGCTAAGAAATTACAACAGGAGGTCCTTTTCCTGTTATTTTGCAATGACTGGATTTTGCTACTATACCAAACAATTTGTGTGAATACCACATGCCCTCAAAAAATTTCTTTATCAGAAACAATTCCCGAGGTAGGGAGTTTTTTAATCTTAATTAATCTTAATTAAGTCAAAATCTTAACATTTCTGAAAAAAGAATATGCCTCAGTGACCATATGAAATGAAAATACATTATTTTGCCTACAGTCAGCAAACTAAACATTGGGTTTTAAATAATTGATTTAATAAGAACCTGAAAATGTGTAAGGAGGACTGAAACATGCTTTAAAAAATGACAACAAAATGTAATAGTACACTCAACACGGGCCACCTTACACCCTTCGGAGCATGAGTAGCAGTCACCATTACAAATGTCAAAATCAATACAGTTCTATGTACCGTTCACCTTCTTCCAACAATAAAGAAACCAACTCAGATTTCTTGGTGGTGTAATCAAAATTATGACAGGGAAAATATATGCAGTACAATGAGGAAAATACCACTCTACGTAAAAATGCAACAAAACTGCTCATTTAAAAAAAAAAACAGTTTTGTTACCGAATAAAAGGGATATAGCCAAAGCCCACCTGGCCACTCAAGAGCCCTTCTCTTACGACCAAACCTGCTCTCTTTATTTCTCCTTCCTTTCTCCTGTTCCTAATCTCCCATCATCTCCCTGAACCTGTACGAGGAGACAGGCACGGGAAGGGATTCGAGAATCGGGAACAAGGGATGTGGACATCTTCAGGAGGAAGAGGGGAGGGAAGACACCACTAACCTGTCCCAAAGGCTTTGGCCACCAGCCAGGCCAGATTGCAGGCGACTTTGGCCCTGGAGAAGTCATAGTGGTCAAAGGGCTTGATGGCTGGAACAATGAACGTCTTTCTCATCTCCCGGGGGTCTGCAGCATCCCCCATCTTTTACGGCGGCTGCTCGGGATGTCCCGGCTCTAACCTTCACATGGTGTGGCCTCGCCGCTGCGGGGGTCAGCAGGGGAGAAGCGAGCTCAAACCATCCGGGCCGGGGCGAGGCCAGCCCGGACGCAGACGCAGGAGAAGCAGCTCAGCTGTCCGCGCCGCGAGCCTGCCGCCGCTCCGGGGCATAAGAATGTGGCGGCGCCGTGTCCGTCAGTCCATCCGCGCGAGGGTCGGTCCAGCGCCGGCGCCCCTCCGAGACACCCGCCCCGCGAGCGCGCGTGTGAGGCCGCCTCCCCTTTGTCTCCGTTTAGTCACACGGGCTTGGGGGAGGGTGGAGGCTGGAAGGGCCCGGAATTTTAAAGGGGGGGTTGGGGGAGTCTTTAACAATCACGTTGTGGAAAATGTCCCCGCCACCGCGATTCCCGCACGCCCTCGCCCCCCTCTTCCCTTGAACCAGGGAGACCCCTCAGGCCCCGGGTGGGCGGAGGGAAAAGCAGGACGAGAGGGCGCGTGGGGCTGGGGTGGCCCACTCAGCGCAGCCGGCCGGGGGCCGCGGAAGACGAAACCGAGGAAAACGTCAAAATCACTGCGGCTCCCAGGCCGCCGGCGGCCCGTCCCCTCCTCTGCGGTCCCCTCCCGTCGTCCTCGTCTCCTCCTTCCCCTGCCGCCCTCGCTGCCACCGCCTCCGGGGCTTCCTCCCTGCTGACGGCGAAGATGGTTGCCCGGGAGAGGCTGCAAATCCCAAGCTCTCAGTTCCTGCCTTGCAATATGTCCTTGTATTTTTTTCCTGCCCCTTTTCGCTGCCCGGCTTGGTCGCTCCCCCACAGTAGCCGCCGCCGCGGTTTTCCGGCTGCGGCTCTGGATGGAGAGCAGATGCGGAGACTGGGCATGCGCCCTCGCACCGCTCCGACTCCTCCTCCCCCGCCCGCTTCTCTCCCGCCGCCCAGATCGCGGCCCCGCCGGCGGCTTACTGAGCATGCCCAGCCTCGCTGCCGGCCCGCGCCGGGGTTCGGTGCGGCTGCCTTTTAATCATCACTCTGGAGTGCTGGCTTGAGTGGACAATCGCGGCTCCGGCCTTTGGCTGCTGCTGCTTTCTCCGCTGAAAGAGGAAAAGGAAGGGAGGAGGCAGAAAGAGGCCTACCAATAGCTTCATAGTCTAGTTACACAGTGGTCTAGCAAAGAGAACTGGTATTTATTAAAAATGCTTATTATGTCTGCCACACACTTTGCTGCCAGCTTGACCTGCACTGTCCTTGAAGTAACCCTGGAGGTAGATGTTATCACTGATTGACCATGAAATTTTAGAGAGGTAAAGTGAGTTAAATCCAACACGAAGGCCGGGCGTGGTGGCTCACTCCTTTAGTCCTAGCATTCTCAGAGGCCTAGGTGGGAGGATTCCTTGAGCTCAGGAATTTGAGACCAGCCTGAGCAAGACTGAGACTCTCGCTACTAAAAATAGAAAAGTTAGCGGGAGTTGTGGCAGGTGCCTATAGTCTCAGCTACTTGGGAAACTGAGGCAGGAGGATTGCTTAAGCGCAGGAGTTTGACGTTGCTGTGAGCTAGGCTGATGCCCTTGCACTCTAGTCTGGGCAGCAGAGTGAGATACGGTCAAAAACAAAACAAAACCTTAAACAAGATTGAACTTCTGTGGGGCTCCAAGCCTGTATTAATTTCATGATATCAAAATACTTTAACTTGACGCTTTCCACTTACTCTCTAAGTGAGGGGGCAATCTATTAATGCTTCTTGGTTCCCTCAGAAAAAAGCATAAATTATTTCACAAAGCAAACTGACACCATCCCTGATAAGCCATCTACAAACCTTTAAAATAGCTTCATTTCATTAGAACTATGCATTTTCCCAAAGGTGTGTGCTTTTGCAGATCTCTGTACCACCTTTGCTCAGGTTTCCCACCAGCTTACTCTCCTATTCTACGTTGAACAAGTCTCTTCAAAATAATCATTCCCTCCAGGAATCCTTCCCTGACTGCTACTGACATCTTCCTGGCCAATGCAGTTACTTAAGTGTCTCCCTTAGTGTCTCCCATAGCATCCAGTTCTTATTCTGTCATAGCACTTGTCACATTTTATGGTAATCATTGTTTTTCCCATTGATGGCTTGATGACATATGCCCAGCACTTACTACATGATGTCCAACACCATAGTATTTGCTCAATTAATGTTTAGGAACTAAGGGTGAATATTATTATTGTTAATTCGTGCTGAGTTTATTTAGCTCACTAATCCTCACATCTCCTTTTAATACATTGTCTATTTTTAGCCTTTATAAAATTCTGTGTTGGGCGGTCTCTGTGGCTCAAAGGAGTAGGGCCCCGGCCCCATATGCTGGAGGTGACGGGTTCAAACCCAGCCCTGGCCAAAACTGGAAAAAAAAAAAAAAGTTATTGTCATTTCACAGATGAGAAAACTAAAGCTCAGAAAAAAAATTTACTTCTGGGCAGCACCTGTGGCTCAGTGGGTAGGGCACTGGCCCCAATACTGAGGGTTGGCAGGTTCAAACCTGCCCCTGCCAAACTGCAACAAAAAATAGCCATCTGTAGTCCCAGCTACTCGGGAGGCTGAAGCAAGAGAATCGCCGAAGCCCAGGAGTTGGAGGTTGCTGTGAGCTGTGTCACACCATTGCACTCTACAGAGAGCGATAAAGTGAGACTCTGTCTCTTTAAAAAAAAAATGTGGGATAGGAAAATAGAATGTGGAATAGAATAATAACATGCAAGTGGTTGATGGTAATTTTTCAATAATTTAGTTAACATTAATAGAGTTTTTCTAGCAAGGCCTTTTGCTAGCTCATATAGGGGATAATAAAATTAACATACAGATAATTGGTGGAGTAGCTCTTGCCTGTAATCTAGCACTCTGAGAGGCCAAGGCAGAAAGATCCCTCAAGCTTACGAGTTCAAGACCAGCCCAAACAAGGGTAAGACTCTGTCTTTACTAAAAATAGAATTCAAAAAAACTAGTCCTGGCCTTTGTGGCAGGCACCTGTATTCCCAGCTGCTAAGGAGGCTAAAGCAAGAGCATCGCTTAAGCCCTAGAGTTTGATCTTGCTGTGAGCTATGATGCTACAGCACTCTACCCAGAGCAACAGAGTGAGACTGTCTCAGAAATAAAAAAGTGTAGATAATAATTCACGAAGCACATTCATATGATACCTAATTTCTACATCCATTTTAAAATAGGCATAATTATCTTCTGATTCTAAATGCAGGACTGAGGATGGTACACATTAAGTAGTGTGGCCAAGATTTCATAGTTGATTCATGGCTGAGTCTAGCTTGAAATTCAAGCATAAGTCTTCTGGCTCCACTCCTCTGGCACCTTTCCCTGTGCCTGCTCCCTTTCTGGATTATGGAGGCTGACATGTCCATAAATAAATATAATACAATGTAAAAGTGACAAGTGCTGTTAAGAAATATAAAGTGCAAAGAAAACATATTCAGCAGTTCTCAATCTGTGGGTCGCAAAGCACAGGAACTGTATTAAAGGGCCACGGCATTAGGAAGGTTGAGAACCACTGAGGTGGAGGAACAGGGAAGGTTTCTTGGAGACTTATGTTTAATGTTCTCAAATTCAACTTCAACTGACTCTAGACCATGCAAATCAAATTAAGAGAAACTCATAACCTAGAAAAGTTGAAGAGAGATAATCAAACATTTTGCCAGTCATTACAATAATCTGCAAGTCAATGCAAGATTCTCCAGGCCAGAAATCATGTCTAATCACATGATTAAGTTGTCGAATCAATTTATCGTCCACGTGACCTAGCACGGTGATGTTTGCTCACAGTGCGCGCTGAGTAAATGCTTGTTGAATTTCATTGAAAACTATTTCAACTGGGCGGCATATACCGAGGGTGGTGAGTTCAAACTCCGCCCCAGCCAAACTGCAACAACAACAACAAAAATAGCTGGGCATTGTGGTGGGCCCCTGTAGTCCCAGCTACTCAGGAGGCTGGGGCAAGAGAATCGCTTAAGCCCAAGAGGTTGCTATGAAATGTGACACCCCAGCACTCTGCCAAGGGCGATAAAGTGAGACTCTGTCTCTAAAAAAAAAGAAAGAAAAAACGAAAAGAAAAGAAAACTATTTAACTTAAATAAACAAGATGAGGAAGAGAAAGATACAAAGAAAGTTGTTCCAACTTGTCTCTTGATTCAGTGTGATGCATTTAGCAGGGATGGCATTACTAGGACCCCAATTGGGAAGTAGTGTGTTTAGGAAGAGGGAAAAAAATGCCTAAACAACGGGCTGCTTTTACTTTCAGGGAAGCTGTGAAACAATTTCAGGTCCTAGTCGGAGGCTATTATTAATAGGGAAACACCCTGAATACAAAGGAAGATTCATTTTTAGGAAGACCGACACTCTAATAAGGTGTTTTGTGTCACCTTCAGAATGATCCTTTTAAAAACTGGAAATCTCTGCAGAATATCACTGTCAAAAAAAAAAAATGCCTTCTTAAGACATGTGGCTCGCCCCCCCCCCCCCCGCCCCGTACACAGTGGTTACAGCACCAGCCACATGAACTAAGGTTGAAGGGTTTGAACCCGGCCCAGGCCAGCTAAACAACATTGATAACTGCAACAAAAAAATAGCCAGGTTTTGCAGCAGGCACCTGTAGTCCCAGCTATTCAGGAGGCTGAGGCAAGAATATCACTTTAACCTAAGAGTTTGAGGTTACTGTGAGCTATGACACCATGGCACTCTACCAAGGGTGACATAGTGAGACTGAGTCTCAAAAAAAAAAAAAGAAAGAAAAGAAAAAAAAGATATGTTACTTGGTACAAAGCAAAAACAAAAGCAAAACCCAATGGTTCTTTGGACCAGTCTGTCCAACTGCACAGCTATCCCTCTATTTTTTTTTTTTTTTTTTAGATAGTCTGTCTATGTTGCCCTTGGTAGAGCGCTATTTAGTCACAGCTCACAGTAACCTCAAACTCCCAGGCTTAAGCAATTCTCTTGCCTCAGCCTCCCAAATAGCTGGGACTACAAGGCACCCGCCACAACACCCAGCTATTTTTGTTGCAGTTGTCATTGTTGTTTAACTGGCCTAGGCTGGGTTCAAATCTACCTACGTGTATGTGGCAGGCACCATAACCATTGTGCTACAGGCACCAAGCCCTACTTTTTATCTCCAGGCATAGAGTCTCAGTACATCAGGCAGGAGTTACTCTGATTCCCCCATAGACAATTCTCTTCTATTTTATTTATTTATTTATTTGAGACAGACCCTCACCATAGCTCTGTTATTATCCTCATTTGGCGAATGGAGAAATCCAGGGGCAGAAGACCTAAGTGGTGAAGACCTTGTTATTATATTTTGAAACTCAAGGACCTAGAGCGCTGATTTTCTACCAGTGTGCCACAGTGCACTGGTGTGCCATGAGAGGATCTTAGGTGTGTTGCGAAAAATTTTAAAGATTATTAATTAAATTATTTTCAAAAGAAGTCCCAAGCACAGTAAGTATATTCATTTTTTTTACTCTTTGTTTTTCTGATCAATGTAATTTAAGTATGCTACACAAGTTAACTACAGGTTCAAGTGTGCCGTGCGATAAAAAAGGCTTGAAAACACTGAGCCAGAGCCAGGCATGGTGGTTTGTGCCTGTAGTTCCAGCTACTTCTGAGGCTAAAGTGGAAGGATCATTTGAGGTCAGAAATTGGAGACCAATTTGGGCAATACAGGGACACACCCTCCTTTCCCCCTACCCTCCTCTCAGTCTCTAAAAAAGGAAAGGAACAAGAATAAGTAAACTTTGAATCAACCAAGTTAAGAACAACCAAGGGGTAGATGAAGAGGGGATGGGAAGAGAATGCTCAGTTAACTGATGACAATAAGAGTTTTAGCTAGTTGAAGCATAGCAGCCTCTAATACACCAGTACAAGGTAGAAAAGTCTATGCTGTGTATCGGGCAGTCTCTCATTCCTAGACACAGTTGTGGCTTTCATCTGAATAGCTAACAGAATTTTGTAAGGATTACTTCATCGACCTTCACAACAATTCTAGCGAGGCCTATATAATATGATGCCAAGAGTGTGGCTGGAAAGACTGAAACACAGGAGGCCACATAACTTCCCAGAGTCACACTATGAGTCATTGTCTGACTAAACAGAGAAACCTGGTCCTCAGGTTCCCAGGTATATGACACCATATTTTCCCAGATCCCTAAAACATTTTTCTTTTATTAATTCCCTACTCAAATCAAGCTATCTTAGCCTCTAACAAAAGATGAAGCCTCCATCATTTTTAACACCACTGAAGGAAAGTAAGCATGTTGGAAAGTAACAGAGAAAGCAATGGACTCTGGGTTCCACTGGTGTTCCTTATTTCTGCCATGTGATTTACGGAAACACATAATACCTCTCTGTTGTCAGGTTTCCACTGAAATAAAATAGGGTGGAACCAGGCAATGTCTCAAGTGCCATCAATGCAAACAGTCTATGATATACCTTACTAGATTTTTTTTTTTTTTTTTGTAGAGACAGAGTCTCACTTTATCGCCCTGGGTAGAGTGCCGTGGCGTCACACTGCTCACAGCAACCTCCAGCTCTTGGGCTTAAGCGATTCTCTTGCCTCAGCCTCCCTAGTAGCTGGG